>PVIC010021881.1:0-28168 GCA_004025085.1 Thryonomys swinderianus
GATATGGACATATTCAGAGCTGCCATGTTTCCCTGTTCTTGTTTTTTTCTTTTTTTTCTTCCTTGCTTTTCCCTCCTTTTTAGTTTCTTGTTTGCCCCAATGAATTCACTCTCCTGGGTCTCGTGGATATGGAAGTTTCTGTGTTTTTTTTTTTTTTCCAAGATATTCTTTAGAATGTTTTGGAGTGCAGGTTTCATATTTGTGAAGTTTTTCAGGTGTTCTTTATCATGGAAGTATCTTATTTCCCCGCCTATTCTGAAAGATAGTTTTGTAGGATACAACAGTCTAGGTTGGAGGTTGTTTTCCTGCAATGATTGAAATACTTCCCTCCATGTTCTGTTTGTGTTGAGTGTTTGTGTTGAAAAGTCTGCTGTGATTCTAATAGGCTTCCCTTTGTAGGTGATTTTCTTCTTTTCTCTCACTGCTTTCAGTATTTCCTTCTTTTGTTGTGCATCTGGAACCTCGATAATTTTGTCTAGGTGTAGATATTTTTATGTCACGGTGTTTTGGAGTCCAATTGGCCTCATTTATCTGTATGTCCATTTCTTTTCCTGTGAAGTTCTCTGTTATCTCTGATAATAGCTTTTTTTTTTTTCCCTTTTTTCTTGGGACAGGGTCTCGCTTTGTAGTTCAGGCTGGCTCTGAGCTCACTATGTAGGCCAGGCAAGCCTCGAACTCAGCAATCCTCCTGTCTCTGCCTCCCGAGTGCTGAGATTACAAGCGTGAGCCACCACGCCCAGCACTGTGGTATGTGGTACTGATGGCTGGTGGGCGTGAGTCTGCATACCCAGCATTGTATGTGGTTTCTGGGGATCGAACTCAGGACCTTGCGCTTGCAAGGCAGGCGCCAGAACCACTGAGCTAACCCTCCAGCCCTGATAATAGCTTTTTTATGTCTTTTACACTGTCTCCTGCTTCCTCAGTGACTCCAATCAGTCTTATATTATTTTTCTTCGAGTCATCTAGAAGCTGTTGGATTGATTTCTCCTGGTCCTTTGCTCTTTTCCATAGATTATGCCTTTCCTGCTCATTGGCTGCTATGCCGTCCTCTAGGTCTGAGATTCGGTTCTCTGCTTCATTCATCCTACTTTGCAAGCTTTTGTTCTCCATCACTCCCTGGAGCTCTGCTTGAAGCTGTTTAAAAGGTTCCATTGCTTCCGCTATCTTGGATTCTATTATCTCGCTGAACTCTTCTTTAATGATGTCTTTCACTGTGGACAGTATCTCAGTTTTGATCACAGAGATGAGTTCTGATTTCCATTTTATTAGATCTGCTTTAGTTACCATCTCCAAGAGTCCTGGTGTTTGCGTTTCAGTTTGCCCTATTTCCCTTTTCTCTGAATTTTCCTGTGGTGGTTATCTTTGTGTCTGATTTTTTGTGTATTTTTTCATTTCTACTATTTTGTTGTTATTAATGCTATTCTTTGCCTGATGACAGGGAAACGTTTGTTGTGAGTCTCTTTCTATTATCTGGGGCCCTTTGGATGTGGCACTTTTCTGAGGTGTCCTCCTTGAATCTGTAATGACCCTTCAGAGTTCTCAGTTCTAACACATCATGGGAGGAATTTGAGCAGAATAATCACATCATCCTTGTTACCATAATACAGTCAGTGCCAATATCACCATTACACACAGTAAATAAAATGAAAAGTTTTGTTAATTTCTAATATGAAGACTTTGAGCTAATGAATTACCTTTATGTCCATATGCTGAAATTTAGAATTAATCAGCAATGTAGATTGTAAATGTACCCCCAGAACCCTTTGGGGATAAAAGGTCACTGGGGGATCAGGGAGGTAGGGAGACAGGAGGAGAGTGAAATAGGGTCAGCAAATTTATGAAGCTCACCTACACTCAAGTACCTCATATATGCCAGCGGGTAATAGATGATGAAAGGATGTATATAAAACAGTACCAACTCTATGCTTTAAGACCAATGGCCTTTGCACACCTTCTTATAATATTACAGGAGAAGAAATACGGCAGCCTAAGAGTCTTTTACTTCTGGGTATTGCTTCTGAGAGGAAGATCGGAGAGGGTGTGAGGACAAGAGGTGAATAGAGGGATCTAGGAGTAGATGGCAAAATAGAAGCTAGACTGCCCCCCTTTTTTTTTAATCTTGCCTGTTCTCTCAGTGTGGCTCCAGTGTTGAGGGATGCAGGAAATGGCTCCGGCTCCTCTTTGGCCTGGGTCCTCACAAGGCAGCTCTGGGGTAGGGTGGGGGCCAGCTAGCAGGTCTCAATCCTTCACTGTGGGGATGGCGCCCAGGGGTACCCGAGTCTCTGGGGTGGAGCAGGCCAGTCAGCAGACCTCAGTCCTCTGTGCTGGGAATGGAATGGCCGGAAAGGCATGCTTTTACTTACTCCTGAAGTTCTGTTTCATGTTTTAATAAACTGTGACAAGAGCAAAAAGGAACCTGACAAGTTATAAAGAAAAATGAGGTCCGAATTTTGCTGACATTTAAATTTCTAATACCTGAAATAAAATGTCTCTTCATATTCTTTGATTATTTTTTATCACCTCAACCAAGCATTCTCTGAATCAGGAGAGTTGTGCAGAAGATATTACTTAGAAGCAAGAGAGCTCAATTGACACATTCAATAGTAATAGACAGGGATGTTGCCTGAGCTGGGGAGAATTAGGATGGATGCTGAAATAGGAGGATAAGAGGATTCCAGGGAGCTGAATGAGGTTCTGAATGATGACTGCCTAATGCTGACAATCTGTGTACATCATTTTCAGAGCTGATACACAAAGTTTGCATTCGCTTGGAAAGGATGTGGTTTATTTCTATAACTGTTGCTTCCTCTCTTATTTTGCTTTCTCTGCTTTGAACGATAGTCTCTTTCCACAGTGTATAAATTCTTCTACATTTCTCAACTGACAGCTAAGATGCCCCCAAAATTGTATATTACACCCTAGTAACATGTACTTACAATGAAGCTAGTTAGGAACTGGGAAAGGACATGTTACTAGAACCTTTGCAGGTAAATCCTAGTCTTCTCTATGCCACAGCAGCCCAAGGCAAATTAATTAATTAGATAGAAGAGAGAAAAATTAGACTCTGAGAAGAAGCCGAGCTTTGATCAATGCTGCTCCGACAGCAAAGACAAAAGACCTGAGCTCTGCACACCTTAACTCTGGGCATCCAGAGTAACAAGTGTACCAGGTCACTCAGGGGACAGCAGGCTCAGTCCATCCTGGAACAAGGAGTTATTTCCACTGGCTAAGAATCTGTCCATCCCCAGCACATCCTCAGTTGGTGCAGTTCTGCCTTGGAGCATCAGCATCACTGGGCCACTGCGGTCTTAGCTGTGACTGGAGGCAAAAATGGAGTTAGGCCTCTCGATGTCATGGAGGCAGGAAAAGTAGGACTGATCATAATTTTAATCATGAAATGATTTTCTCCAAAATTATGCAAAAGTGTTTCCAACAGTTACTTTCAGCTGTGTCCACAGAGAATCCTACACCAATTCTTGTCTCTCTAAATGACAAAATGGGCAGCAGCCATTTATGACCATTTCTAATTAGCTTGCACATGATTTTACACTAAACCCAAGAATTATATGATAACTGGGTGGAGAATCAAATGGGAAGTTGGAGGTCAAAGAATAACAACTATGGCCACAATTATGTTCTAGATTCCATTGTTTACTATAGGTCCCGAGATGATTATTCTTATACTTCCCATTTCCTGTAAGTAAGAGGAAGAAGAATGGCAAAATAACATTTCAAGGGATCTTCATTAACTTTCTCACATGTTCCTTCAGGGAAGGATTTATATAATCAGATTTATATAATCTATATAAATAATATATATATCAGATTTATATAATCTGATATATATCTAGATCATCTCCAATTAAAAAAAGTTTGATCACAAAAATTTGTAAAAGTGTGCCGGGCGTGGTGGCTCACGCCTATAATCCCAGCACTCGGGAGGCAGAGACAGGCAGATTGCTGAGTTCGAGGCTTGCCTGGGCTATATAGTAAGAGCTCAGAGCCAGCCTGAACTACAAAGCGAGACCCTGTCTCAAAAAAAAAAAAATTTGTAAAAGTTTGTGTAATTTTTAGTAAATAGTAAACATATAACATTTATTTTACAAATACAGTATCCACTCATATTCCTTAAACTATAAAATAATTCAATCTAAATAGTATAAACTCTAAATTGCCATATTTTCACATGTCCTAACTACACAGCCTTTTTCATTGACATAGAATATTTATCAATAAACATAACTATTTTACATAGCTCTTTTGTTTTTCATGAAATTCAGATGGTGAAAGCTAATTGAAGTACATCATTGTCCTCACACCTGACATCAAAGTCATAAAAGAAATTATTTGATATGGAACATAAAACCCTGCAGTGATAGATTAATTTAATTCTTCTCAACTGTTTTAGCTAGATCAGTGGAGTCTGTGGATAATTATCTAAATTCTTTTCATTTTATTACCAACAACAAAAAATAAGGAAACACTAGGGATTTGTATTTCTTAATAACTGAGGCTCTCCCATGTGTTGGTTATCTAACATTTTAGTTTACATGTATATTCTTTACAGGTAAACCCTCTCTTATTCTCAAAATGCATCATTCCAGGCTTGCTTTTAGATAATTGTTGGACCCTGTGTTTGACTAAGCAGCTATTTCTGCAGCAGCTCTCAATTCAGCTGGGTGCATTTTTCAACAGAAAATATTCTTTTCACTCAGCTTATTAAACGTCGTCTAAAACTTCCTAACTTTAGTAACCAAGTTTACTTTGACTGCGTTCTAAGTCAAAAGAGAGTAATTGTTAACTCTCTGTTAAAGTTTTGCCCCTTTTTTTTTTTTGATAGTTTGGAATGTAAGCTAATGGTCTATCAATTCCTTCTGTGTTCTCTTTTGCTGGTTCTTTTTCTGGAGCAATACATTACCATTCTCTTAGCTCCATGGACTCCTGAGTTGCTAACTTCTCATCTCTTAGGAGTTCATAGATCCAAAATGTTTTGCCATTAAGCAATATATACCAGCTTACAGAGCATTTCTTGGCTGAACTCATGCTATGCGTACAAATCAGTGCTAAGGACAGCTGCTTGATCTGTCTCATCAAGCATAAATTCAGCACCAAAATGTCCTTTTGCCCTAGTTTCTCAACATAAATAATTCTGCTTATGTCTTCATTGAAAATTATAGTAAGTTTCCATGATTGAGTCTCATTTTTAAATGTCAAAGTTATTAAACATGCTATTAAGTTCAAATCCATTTTTCTCCTCATTAGTGTGCCAAAGAACAACTAATTTAATGATTCACTTAATCTACTGTTGATGTTCAAGTAATATAATAGTTTGGTAATTTTAAGTCAGAAATGGAAATATATATTAAAATGTATATATATATATATTATACACACATACCTACCTATATAATTTTGTATATAATAAAATGTTATTTTTGATGAGGATGTATTTTAACATGAGCATTATTGATCATTATTTTCATTGTGCTAACATTACAGAATGTACCAAGACAAACCTACATAACCTTGCATACTACACTTAGTCTATATAATATAAATGTGTGTGGCTTACTGAAGCTAGAAACCAGGTGTATAAAACATGAGACTGAGTCAAGCACAAACAAAAACAAAATAATCAAGAGACACAGTAAACAGGAAATGCATGACGCTGTCTCTGGCAAAAGACAACAGAGTTTTTCAGTAAAGTTTAAAGAGAGTAAACACTAATACAATCCTAAAAGTACAGAAACATTTATTAATAGGCATCAAAGTATATATTCCATACTTGTACACATGTAGAAGTACAATATGTTTGGTTACAGCAGTATCACAAGCACATGAATACTACATTATGTTACAATGTTGCCATAGCTCCAGACTCACTAGGCAACCATAAGTTTTCATTTGCATTATATTCTTTCTCATGTCTCAACTTATGTATGACCATCTTGAACTGAAAAAGTATTACCTAATGGGTGACTTTATTTCCAAAATAGGTGCACGTGAGACAAAAAAAAGGTCACTCTGCTAAGAATTTTATTGGGTTATCCTCATTTATGTATATTTTGCTATTTTTGATCTGTTTTGAAAATGGTCTCATATATTTTGTATGCTTACCTCAGAATTGTATTAGTGAAATGAATCAATATCCAAATTATACTACAGAGAAAGGGGGTGCAGTGGTCCCAGGAACTGAAGTAGCACACCTGTTCTGACCTTCATCAGTAATATCCTTGGCCTTTTCCTTTAAAAATGTAGGCATTTCATAGGAGAAAACTCTGGACGAGGTATTCTCCAGGTGTGGTCCCCACTTCTGGTAAGAATCTTCATCCTTGCTGGCCTGGGGAAGGTCCAAGTTAGCTTTGAAATAGCACCAAGATGTTCTCTTCCTTCCCAGTCTCCCGATCATATTGCTGGACATGGATTTGTAAGTACAGGAAGAATAAACGCAGAGGCTACGTGAATAATGAGGATATCAAAACTATAGTAGTAGATGAGTATGAGTCCCTGTCCTCTTGTGTTCATTTAACTACTAATGGAACACTAATAGATGTATTCTTGGTGTGGCAATAAGAGGGTCTTCTCTTTATCTGTTCCCTGTAAAGCTGGTAAAAACTATAAAATAATAAGACCAGAAACACTACTGGAAGCCTTTGGGACTAGTCTTCAGGGCCAAGACCAGATAAATAAATATATACTCAAGACAATATAGGAAAATGTAGTGGAAAGCTTGTCTACAGTATCTGAATGACCTTGCTTCCTCTCTTCCCCACCCCTGCTCTCTAGCTCAGGAAGAAGCACAGCTCAGAGCACTGCTGACTGCTCCAACCAAAACCACGCAGCTCCACCCCCTCCACCCGAGGACCTCAGCAAGACGTCACACTTCCCATCCCACTCCTGGGGGCCCACGGCTGAAACTAAGTGCCAGGTGATTTTGAACAAGAGGTGAGGAATCCCCTCTTCTCTGCCCATCACTCCTTGAAAAGATGTTCTGCTTTGTACATAGGAGTTCTGAGAAGCCCGGGCCCTGACCGCTCCCGGCATTGACTCCTGGGGCAGTAGTTCTGAGTCTAAGGAGCATGCTAAGCAAAGTTCAGACTCCTGTCTCTCCCAGCCTGCCCTCGTCCCCCTCACACCTGGCTGAGCTTCTCTGAGGCAGCGACACCCTGATAAAACCTTGAGGCTGTCCCCACCTTGAGCAGCAATCTCCTAGCTCCAAGACTGCCTGAGGTGACAACTAAGCTTCATTCAAAAGGAACCAACTGACTTCACCGGAAGCACACTGTGGAGCAGTTTGAAGGTGAAGGGTTGGTAAGGCTGCTTGTGGAACGGTGGTGGTTGCAGTGAAAAGGCAGACTGGAGACATACGTGGAGGCACTGGATGCCCAGCACATGCTCTGGGCCAGCCAGTCAGCAGGAGTGCTGGGAAGGAAGACAGCTTGGAGTAGCCCTACTGCTCTCAGAAAAATAAATCAAACATGCAGTTAGAAACTATTTCTTTGAAAGAGACATAATTAGATTAGATTACTTTGAAGAATTTATGCCCAGAGCCTTGGTAAAAATAAAAGAGGTAGTATGGGCAATTAGTAGAGTTTAACGGCTATGTCTATGCATTTAAGGCGGGAAGAAAACCACTGACTAGTCCCAGGGAGACTCCTGGCATAAACTGGTCCCCCTGCAAGGCTACGTCACAGACTGAATTCCCCTGGGCTGGGGTATGAGACAGAGTTCGCTAATGGACTGCAGACGCTCACCAAAGAAACAGGCAAAAGGCAGTAACAAGCTTTGTATGGGTGGAATAATACCCAGCATTATTACATTGTCTAAAATGGTGCATTTCTAATTTAAAAAATGACAAAGTTATGAAACATGAAAGAATTCTTTTTTAGAAATATGAGAGTATGACACATGCACAGGAAAAGAAGCAGGCAGCAGAGATGGCTTATGCAAGTGACAGACTTCAGGGTGGACAGTAAATTTATTTCAAAGCAGGTAGTAAATATTTTCAGACAATTAAAAGACAGCATAATCAATGAAAGAAAGGATGATATGATGTAAATGTTATATCAAAGGGAGAATATGCATGAGTTAGAGATCATTGCTTTTCAAAAGAACCGTATGAAAACTCTACAGCTGGAAAGCACAGTGACTTACACTAACTGTTCCCTATTTGGCTAAGCAGTAGATGCAAACTAGCAGACAGGATAAATAAACTTAAAAGCAGTATAGGAGAAGGCACAATAACAAAGATATGACGCATATAGAAAACAAAAGCAGTCATATGTCTAACTCCAAATAAATCAGCATAACTTCAATACGAATGAGTTACCAATTCAATTAAAAGACAAAGATTGTCAGGTTAGATAAAAAAATGACCCCACTTTCTTGTCGACAGCAGAACAAAAACTGGACTAAAGGACAGATTGATAGGGAACAGGTGGGAAAATATGTGTTATACAAAAAGAAATGTCTTAAGTTATTTCTTTCATCGTTGAGATAAAACACCCAACACCCAGAATTGAAGAACAGGTTTACTGTAGCTCACAGTTTGTACATGTTTGATTTCATAGTTGTCCGTCTCCAAGGCGGAGTGGCCAGTGGAGGGGCTCCCAGAGGAGAAACAATCCACCACAGACAGCAAAGCAGCAAAGTAGCGAGGCAGCAAGTGCCAATAGCACCTTCTTTCGATCCCTTATATTTTCCCCTGGCTGGCTGCCATTCAGGTTGATAGCACTCAGGTCCAGGCAGGACACCCTGAATCCTAACTGCACCATGAGTCAGCCAGCATCGCCCACTGAATCTCCATATGATACGTTCAAGATCCAGCCACCTCCAACGAGTCCCATTCATGGAAACATGCAACCTTGGAGGGACATCGAGGCAGAAGACCTAACAAAACACCACAGAAAATTGGAAATGGTTCTATCAGTCACACAAAATGGCTTAAAACCAAAAATGTCACTAAAGATAAAGAGAGATGTTTTACAATGACAAAAGAATGAATCCTTCACTAACTTACACCCATTGTAAAATACATTCACCTAATTTTCTTGAGAAATTAATGATCTACACAATATGAACACTTTTGCTCACAGGTTTCCTGTCAATACCATCTTCAATATGTCAAGATGCAAACTGATCTAGAGATTCAACAAAAGCTCACTCAGAACACCAGTTTCTTTTTTTATACATAATAAATTCTTAAATCCATATGCTCTCGAAAAAGCCCAGAAGAGTCAAAACAATTCTTTAAAAAGCAGACTCTATTTTATAATTTTTAAAATGTAGTACAATAAAATGGTAATATACTATAATATTGCTATCAATATCTTCAATCTGAAATACATAATATTAAATCAAAAACTTACAGTTTAGTAACAGAAATAAACCGACTAAAAACATAAAGAAGTTGAAAATTATTTCTTTAAATGTCCAATGACCATAGGAAACCAATGTCCAGAACATTATTAAGGAGACACAAGTCAAACTACAATGGCACATAATTTCATACAACTAAAATGGGAAGAATCAAAAAAATATTGTTAAAGAACACTGATTTTTAAAGTGAAATATGGGTTTTGAGTTATATATCAATAGGTGGTTAAAATTTTCTAATACAGTGAGTAATTGAAGATATAAGCTGTATGAAGAAATCTTTTTTAGGTTCCTCAATAATGTTTAAGGATTCAAGAGTCCTGTGACCACAGTGTTTGTTAATTATTCATCTAAATAAAAGTAAGCCTTGAAAAATGTGTAATGTTGACAATGAATATATATCACTTCCAAAAACGGATACGAAGTCACTTACTTAAGCATTTTTCAGTGAATTCAGAATATCACTCAGTGGAATTGGGAATCATAGGTTCTGGTATCAGGGACCAGGTCTCTCAGTAACTGAGGTAATGCCTTTTCTCATTTTTCTTTTAGGTAATAAGAAAGATGTACTGAAAGACCTCTTATCCTACTTCCAATTGTCAAATGCTAAAGGAATTGTTTCATATTTACATGAACTTTTAAAATTAATATCTCTAGATTTTCTGACAACCTCCATGCAACATTACATATCTAACCATGTTAACTTCTCTGTTCAGTGATTTACTTTTTAATTACCCATGATTGGTCCCAAATTAATTTACATAAGAAAGATAAAATTTCTAGCTCTATCCTAACAAATTATTTTAGAATATAATTAAGTAAAAGGTCATAGTAATCATAAGTAAAATCCAATGTAAGTCACTGCAGAAGGAAAAATTCATATTCATTCAGAAAATGGTGATTCTGTTAGTACTTTCTGGTTGGTTAATATCAGAGTATGTTTTGCAAGGCAGTGAAAGCATTTGCCTTTTATACATGTAAAATTAAACTCTGACAAGTTATTAATAAAGCAGAGTATAATTTAATTACAGGACTAATTCTACAGACATTAACATACACTTGTTTGTTATTTATATGGTGCTGATTTAAGTGTGTTCATGACCTGTAGTGTTTACGGAAACAAGCCATGTATTCAGCATAACAACTTTTAAAAACAGGTATAAAATACTCATTATCCATTATACATAGTGGAAGATATGAAAATTATAAAAATAGTTGTGATTTTACAGGTCCCAGCTGAACTTGAATTAGACTTGAGTCTTTTAAACCAAGTTCTCCGGTTTCTCTATCACCCACACTGAAGCTGTCATCATTACTAAAGAATAAATTCTTATATGCATCCTATGTTTGAACACATAATTAAGAGACTCACAGGATTCACAAAACTTGCAGGCTAACATACAATGAAAATGTCACAATGGAAGTTCTGAGTTAAACCGTAAGTGTAATTTAGCAAAGTGATTTGGTTCATATTTATTCATATGCTATAGGTTCAATCGTATCTTTCTAAAAGATACTAAAGTTTTAAACTCAAGAATGATTAAAATGGCAAAGCCACTACATTTCTCCCCTTCAGCATGGAATTAGAACTCAAAAATAGATACGGTCATCTTGCCACTAGGAAACATTAATCTCTAATTGAGGTTAAAGCTAGGATGGAGGGGAGGGTACAACTCTAAGATGGGTTTCATGGTCAAAAAGATTTGAGAAACACAAAATTTCAGTTTTGAAATTAATATACATGAGCATTTTAAAGATTTCAGTGTGTCTTAATTTCATAAGTTGTTTATAATCTTTATATCATGGTTACATGAACTGGCTCTGTCTTCAATTCTTATCACCATATTTGGAAATAAACTCTTAGTAGATATTCAAATTAAACTTAGGTCGTCAGGGCTGCTACTAACTGAAACTCTCACTTTCCTGCAGCGGTATAGTGAAAAAAAAATCTTTAATATTTTTCAAAATAACTGTTTCCTTTCTTCTCTCACCTAGAATGTCTTTAAATAAAATAAACTCAAGTTCATGTGCATGAAACAACAAATATTTTTAAGATATAACTTAGGACACAGAAGTAGACTAAAAGAGGAGGAAATGGTATGATAGTACCTATTCTCCACATGAGAGGGTGGCTAGTTATTTAAAACATGCACTGATTTCAAGGAAGTCAAATAGCAGCTATTAGTACTTAATACCAAGGAAATGTACAGATGCTTTCTGAATCATGACAAGGTTATATCCCCATAAATCCACCTTATACTGAAAATATCTTGAAAGACATTGAATACACCTAATGTAGTAAATATTGAAATTTATTGATGTGACACACTGTAGAGGGCTGGGTGTTTATTCTCTTTTCACATGATTAACCATCAAAACTCAAGTTGAAATATTGCTCATGACAATCTACATTCTAGTTTGTGACTTCTTAAACATAGTAAAATAACTTCTAAATTAATACATGCATACACTTTCTTGTCTGGCTAACATTTGCATAATTTGTTTTCTTAATTTCCACATTCTACTTTGGAAACCAGCGACGTAGACAGACATGACATCTCTTTAGATTATCCAAAAACTGGATACAGTATTTCCTCTATGTTAATGGATTTTGGAAAAAGACACTATCTGGTTTTAATTATGTAAAATATGGAGAGCCAATTATTGAATAAAATGATTTGTGCTTATAAAATAATGACATTACTTTTCTAAATTGATTCTGGACAGAGTTTTTAACAAGAAATCTTTGGTATGTTTTGAATACAATGAACAAATTACAATGAACAAAATGATGGTAGTATTACCTTGGGACTTTGGTACAGTTAGTGTGTTTTCCATCTAACAAGATTATCCCCATAGTGATGTTGACAATAATCTCGGAATATTTTTGTAGTTATTTCACCCAATTTGTCCTCAATTCAATTTTATAAAGTAATGCTTAATATGTGTTTAAAATTAACTTTTAGATGTTGGAACGGATCGAAAAAGGAAAGATATTTATGCAAAGGAGATGTAGATCTCTTTCTGTGTAGTTATGACTGAGACAGAATGTCGTAGACTCAATTTCTTTCCTGAGTAATTTGTCTTGGTGATATTTTGTGGCCTAGAAATATGAATATGTCCAATGTGCCCTATAATATAACATCTTTTGCAAAGTGAAGAACAGGTTCTTTACTATGATTAGTAAAGATGAATTTTAGGGCTCTATCCCAGGCTTCATAAACCTTTCAGGAAAACTAATTGGAACTTTGATATAATAGTATAAATTGTCTCCAATAAATTTACTCCACAAAAGTGGGAACATGAGAGAACTGAATGAAATGATTCTGTTATTTCCCATTCTAGTTGGCTCTCTGGTCAGGATAAAACTCAAACAAGCTTTTAGTGTAAAATCTCCCCTTAAATCCTCTCCAATGTTTTAATCTTAAAATGTCCTAACTGGTTTATTATAGAGGAAACAGCACATACCCTTATTTTTTTCCTGGGACCTAAGCTTAGTGGTTTCATATCTGCATAGCAAGTGCAAGGGACTGAGTTTGATCCCTGTCGATGGAGAAAAAAAATCATGTAGCCGTATTAAGATGTTAGTATACCACTGAGTTACTAAGTACATGGCCTTCTAAGTAATTTTCTAAATTATGTCTGGAAATTTCTGGCAGATTTACAAATAATTCTAGAAAGTTATATCTAATATTAAGGCAAAAAATAAGAAAAAATGATTAAAATGTAAAACTTTGTAATTTATTACCACTGTGACTTTAGTGTTAATCTTCTCATCTAAAAAAAGACATGAATATGATTATTCTAAAATATAATTTTCATCCTTAGCACTACTGACATTTGGAGGCAGAACATTTTTTGATTGTGTGGACCTGTCCTGTTCATGATGTCTCTGGCCTCTACTTTCCAGGGGTGTTTCATTCTTCCACAGGTATGATAATGACAAATGTGTGCAAACACTGACAAATTCTCCTTGCAGGGAAACAACTATCCTCAGTTGAGAACAACTGTTCTACAGAGTAGTGGTCAATCCTTGTTTAAATATTTAAAAACAATGGAAGTCCATTATGTGTTAGGCTCTGGGGAAACAGGGTGGTATAAGTACACACAGGCCTCCATCATGGAGAATTTCCACCCCAGGGAAATTGTTAAAGCACACATGTCCAGCCATGGGCTATATCAAAGAAATATTCAGTAAATATTTGTTAATATATCTATGTCTTTGCACAATAAAGATATGTATTGAATTTATGTAGTAATTCACTGTGTGAAGGTAGTAATTTGGGAGGCCATTATTTTGGTTTCCTCTTATACTAGTTCTCACTGGACCAGACAAATCAAAATGGAGTCAGTTATGCTAATGCCACATGACCAATATGAAAACTTGAGGAATCTTGAAACATACCAGTTTGTGCTGAAAACAGAAAATTCTATTCTACTTGAGTCAACTAAGAAAGTCCTACTGTTTGAATATTTATAAAACATATCCTAATATTAACCAATCAGTTTTTTTTTTCCTGTTGTTTCTATGCTCTCTCCTTAGAATACCCACAGTTTGGCTATTGCAAGGTTGGGGGGTATCATTATGTCTTGAAAACTGAAGGCTCCTCTATTCATGACTTGAAGTTAAAGCTCATTAGATCTATAACTAAATTTGTTATAATTTTATTTCATCTTTTAAAAACTAAAAAAGAATAAATGAATTATATTTAACATAATATTTTATTCATGATGTTATATAAAGTCAAGTACCAAACACTAAATGAAGTTAGCATGGTGGCATGTGCCTAAAATAATCATTACTAGAGTTCAGGGTCAGTCTGAGCTAGATAGAGAGTTAAAGACCAGTCTAAACTACATAGTGAGACATTGTCTCAAAAGACTAAAATCAAAGCACGTGTGTGTGCACGTGTGCGCGCATACACACACACACACACACTCCCACCCAAAAGGAAAAAAAAAAACATAAGAAATAAACACTAAAGGATGATATACAGACCACACAAAATTAAATTCTTCTCTGGTCTTCAGGTCTTAAGTCATCTCCTCAGATACTATGGGAAATCTGAAAATATTTAAAATTCGAGGCAGCATATGGTAGGCACCACACAAGATCTTCAATTAAACTGCTGATGGAATTCAGAGGTAGAAGTACTGACCTCTAGTTAAGAAGTGACAGCTATATCAGAGACCTGTGTGGAATTCTATTTCACTGAGTTGCAAAATAATTCTCATTTTTCCCTATTTATTTTAAGACCTCTCATAGTACACAAATAGCAGGAAAACAGCCTTTGAATCCTTTACAATTTCTAACCTACAACAGCCAAATAGAAGCTATTTTAAAACATGGGATTAAGCTCACTTGAAATAATGTAATTTAAATGGATTTAGTGTTCTTAGTTTTAAAGTCATTTTATAAAATGAACTATGATAGCAATATACCACTATCCTAGCCAAACAGATGTATTTATTTACATGTAAATTTATTATATATTGTGGTTATAATCCTAAAATATATAAATACATATAAATATATGTGCTAGATGTAAGCAGTGCATGAAATATACACAAATTTAGATATCAAGTACATATAAATTATATATGCTTGTGCATTTGGCCATATTCCTAGGAGAAATACAGACACAGATACTGACAGATCCTGGACAAGGACCACCAGATTGAATAAGCCGCCTTATCCCTGAGAAATGTGCATTTCATTTTATGTAGTTTGCAGAAGACATGTTCAGCTGGTCATTCAGGACATATCAGCCCAACCCCACAATGGACACTTCAACCTCAAAAACATTGGGAGATACCGCCTTCATCTGTCTCATGTAATCTTCCCAAACTGGGCCTATGAGGATGCAGTAAGCACCCCCAAATTGATCTTTTACTCCATTTCTATGTCACCTCCGTGCAGACTCAATACTGACCAGCCCAGGGTACCTTTAATACCCAAATTCTCTAAGACTTTGATAACTTCCTCCAGAGGAATAACAAATGGTCATAGGTTCCCTAGATCCAAGCCTTTTTAGACACCTCAAGCAAATTTCCTCTGTCCTATTTTTTTTTCCAAACTAATGCTGAACAAAACCCTCCTCCCCCCAACTCAACCCGATTTCCTCTCTCAACCCAACAGCATCAGGCCTTCAGCCCCTCCTCTTCTGCTGAGGAATGTGCATGCCCCATGATCCCACCCTATTGTCTTCCACTTCCTCAGCAACCTCAACCAGACCCACAAGCGCCGGCTCTGCTTCTGAGATGTCCTCCTCTTGTCCAACATCCAGCAGCATGCTCGAAGCCTCTGGCTCCATCCTTCCTCAGGCCCGCCATTTTCTCCCCCTCAGAGAGGATCTCACATTCTTTCTTCCCAGCACATACCTCTCAAACCTCTTCTCATCCCATCCTACCCTTCCTTCAGGAAGCAGGTAGAGAGGGATCCATTCTTATTTACATTTCCTTCTCAATCACTGATCTAAAACATTTCCAACAAAGAATGAAATTCTTCTCAAAAAATCCCAACAAATTTGGACAACAATACCTTCTATTCACTCAAATGTGACTCACTTGAAAAGATCTTCACCTCATCCTTGGGTCCTTTGGCCCATACTGATGACCAAAGGGAGCGCACTGAGCGGATGGCTGAAAACCACCCCGGTGAGCTCCACCACCAACCCTGACAAGCACATTGAGGCCGCTCCAACAGCCCCCAAGACGAAACTCTGCAAAACCCACATGGACCCAGTGTTCCCCAACCCTCTCCAGCCTCCACCCCATATTCCCCCAAAGACCTAAAAGATGTCTCAGCCCAGATCCCCAACAGTGTTTTGCATTCGTGTAGACAGACACCATGTGTCTAGTCATCCACCAACTCAGACGGACAGTACTTCCCCAGGGATTTGGGGATGGACCCCAATTCTATGAGCAACCATCACAAAAGGATCTTACCCCCACTGCCACTCTAATAGGTCGATGAACTTTTCGTTTTGTAGACCCTGTAAATGTGACTCTATACGCCACACTATCTCCACTCTCAAATTCTCGGGGAATAAAGGGTATCATGCGTCAGAACAAAAAGCCTCCCCAGTGCAACAAGAGATCACTTACCTCAGCCTTCCCCTCACCCCTGCTGTTACTGCACAGCCTGCATCCAGAAGTGGGTGCCAAGCAGGTGCTACTGGGTTCTGGGTTACTTGGCGCTCTTTCTGAAGTAGGTTCCAGGTTCTTGTCTTGAACAAAGACTTGAATGAAACGAACAAAAAGCAGTGGGAAAGTGTATTTGAAAAGGTAAAAATGGAGAGTGGGGAAGAAACTGGCTCTGCAGAAGAGTTTCGGCTAAGGAGGAAAAAAAATAGCGATCCAAGAAAGCACCTTGGAAAATGCAGGGCAGGCTACGATGAGGAGTACCCTCACTCAGTAGCAAGTTCTTCTTGTGGAGCCTCTCCGTTATGTCTTCCAAAGATCAAGGAAACGCACGAGAACTTCTACTTACGGGTCCCGAGAGGCAGTGCTGGGATCCTAGCCCGCAGGCTGACATCAGGTTTAGCCCATCCTGTTAAAAGCCTGCTCAGTGTTCAAGAGAAGTACAGGTGCAGGACTTTGTTCATGTTTCCTGGATCTTGTAATCAACAGGTCACACCTACTGCCCCTGCTAGATTTGGCACGCTCTGCTCTTCCGTCTCATTGTCTCTCACTGCCTGAGACCTTTCTCCAAAACAGTCTTCCTTTCTCCACCACAACATGAGATCTCCCTTTCTTCCTGGGGCCTCTTAGCTCTTTCAGGCTTTGGAGCACACATTTTTGACTCATGTCAAATCTGTCTATGAGATTTCCTTGGAGATCCCAGATTAAAAGTACAGAAACAGATTTAATCCTCACTTCCTTTTGGGCCCTTAAGTGAGCACTCCTGAAGGTTCCCACTCTGGCTTCACCCCATACTAGTCAACCAGCAAAAGAAACACTACTAGGGTTATCTGCGCAACCACCTGGAGCCGGCCCCGGCCCGGGGCCTATTTATCCAAACAGCTCCACCTGGTAGGTAATAAAAGGTTACCCTCTCTATTTGCGGGTCTTACTGTCAGCTGCACTTCTTACCCCTGAGACCCCAAATCGGTCTCCATCAGCACCTACAGGTGATCTCCTCACAATCTCTCCAACCTTCTCAAGGGTCGTGATTCGTCCCTTCTCTCTCCAGCCCAAATTCAAGTCTTACACTCAGCTTTTACAGCTCATTTACCATCTGCCATTTATTTACCCTAAAATGGTTTTCAGCAAAAAAGCATAGGGATTTCTGGAATATATATTTCCTAACAGTAAGTTTAGAAGGATATAAAATCTCAAGAATGATTCAGCCAATTTTAATCTCATGAAGCTTGCTAGAAGTTTTTAGAGGAAAATGTGTCCCTTTTCTTGCAGCAGATATTCAGTGTTTCTAAAGACAGTGCCTAGGAATAATCCCAGCGGAGTATAAAGCAGAGGCAAAACCAAAACTGCCTTCTGTTCTCACACATCATACAGTGTGAAGCCCGGACTTAGTATTGCTGGAATGGAAGTTAATCCTTCAACTTTCCTGTCCTATGAAGCAAAAAATGAGAATTAAGTTGTGACATATACTGGTACAAATTCTCAATATTGAGTGTGATCATGTTGTGTATATAAAATGGACCAATAAAGAATTTAGTTAAAAAAAATTCCCATTTGTGTTTGAATTGGGCTTCTGTATTTTGGTACTAATATCCTAATTATATAAAACATTTGCCTAAATTAGTCATTTTAAGCATATACAATGTCATGATGTGCTGACACTCCAAATTTTTTAAAAAACTCAAATGAGTATTGATGATACCAAATCTTTATGAAATAAAAGAACTGCCAACTATAAATTAAAAGGTGAAAATTAACTAAAAGAAGTAATAAGCTTTCTGAGCATTATAGATCACATTTTAGAGAAATTTTTGAAATTGTAGCTCTCAAGACACCACATACAGTATCATGATTGCAGACCTTTATTTCCTTCCATTTCTTCCTTTTGAACTACAAGGTTTAGTTTATAAATTTGCATATCATTTTCTAAATTTTGCATGATAATGACAATGACACTTGAAGTGAAATGACCACATCAGTCCCTCCTCAGCTTTTCTTATTTAAGATTCTTCACAGGAAAAACAATCCCAGGCCTTTGAGGAAGTGATTTATCATCCTTTCTTACATGTCAATAGGTTATCATCCCTGAAAAAGGTCTTTCGATTGTTCCTTGAATTTAAATCCAAATTAAGTCAAATAGATTCTACTGATGATGGGCTGCTTACAACATCGCTGCAAATCAGTAAAACACAGACCACCTACTTGGTGCTTAGGTCACATCCTTAATTCTCTATGATAGTTCTGCATGGTAAAAGCCCAACACCTGACAAGAGTCCACATTTCAGCCTCTGCTGCCTGGATCAGTGAGACGGATTCCATTTTGATGACAGTCAATCACGTACAGAACTCATCCTCTAAGTTCAGCTGGAGATATGGCAAGAAGCTGTTGAGGTTAAAGATAATTAAATAACATGTTGTCCTATTCCATGAAAATGTTCACAGGACTGGGAGAGCAGAATTTTAGAGATAACTTGTCCTTAGAACTGCTGGATTGATTGTCATCTGTTAGTGAGACTTCTGAAAGCTATTATCTGTTGGGCGAATTATATTACAGAGAACAACTGTCTTTCTCAGTGTTGAGAAGGCATAATACAAATCATGTACATTCTACAATTTAAAAGGCTGAAATATAGTCTGGATAATTAAAGAATATTGAATAGTTTTGTCACTGGGTTGCGTCTGAGAGGTTTCCCAAGATAAAATAAGGAACATAACCTACCCTGCTGTAGAATAAGTGTGGAAGCTTGCTGATATTGGTTATCCCCCCCAAAAATGTTCCAGATGGATCAGAAAGAGGGACAAGAACTATGTATCAGGCAGAGATTTAAGACAAATATAAGAGTGGAAGGTGAGCCCCAGAGAAATGACAAAATTACACTTGGGAAGTGGGAATATTTCTGTGTTTTCTGCAGTGGGTATCTGTGGAGTTTGATAATCAATGGTCTTGGTTCCCATTTAGAGGGTTGAGAGAAGGGACTGTCCATAGTAAAATAATCTCTATGTGTTCTGGTGGTGGCCTACTATACAAGTGAGAAAGTTTATTTACAAGTCAAAGAGGACCATTTAAAAATAAAAAAGAACTCCCAAATCTATCTGCAGATGAAAAGAATTTCCCAGGCTCATTGTGTTCTGGGAGAGGAGAAACAAAACATAAACTAGGCTTGTGTCCTAAAGTTGCATTTTTCATTTTTAAAAAATGTCTTTGCTTGTCTCCTTTTATCTAGTTTTTAGGTTTCAGCATTCCTATTTTTTCCTCACTCCTTTTACTGACATCCATGTAAAGTAGAGATTAGGGCAGGGTAGCCATGTGGGCAAGCAGACATGACCTGGCAATCACAGTGTCTGGACATGCACTCAAGACCTGCACAGGGGACCAATCAGAAAGTGCTACTTGCAATTCTTTTGAGAAATCAAGCAGGATTTTGATAGAACAGTCTGGGTCTGATCCATCTTCAAGTGCTGAAGACACAAAAGATGTGACCATTAATCTCATGGCCACTGTGATCTCTCTCTCTAACACATCTGCCTTCTCCTACTTTTACTTGACCCATACTCACTCTTCAGAGCATATTTCCTTTCCTAACTATAATACTTTTTTTTAATTGAATTCTTTATTGGTACAATTTATATACATCTCAAAATCACATATAACATTGGGAAATTTGTACCAGTATATGCCACAAGTTAATTCTCATTTTTACCCATATCCCTACCCACTCCCCCCTCCTCCCCCCTTATACATGCTCTTTTATTTTCTTTCTGTATAATACTTTTAATAAACATAAAACCTCACTACTTTTATCACTTATCTTGACCAATTCTTTGTTCAAGACAGCAAGGATGTAGGAGGAGTCCTCAGCACCCTAGGGCCCTGGAAACACATTTGTGCTTTCTTTTATGTATTCAGCGCATTTCTTCAGGAAACAAACACACAGGTATTCACAAAGGTTCTGAAGGTATGAGTAAGAATCCCAGAACCCATCTTCAAGAAGTGATAATTTGAGTAGAATACTACCATAAAGAACTAAGACTATTACAGAGTTCTACTGGATAACACAGAACAGTGACGGTGAACCAAACAGAGATCTCAGTGATACAAACAGCCTGCTGTGGCGTGGATACAAAAGGCTCACTGCCACCACAGAGGGACACACTGAAATATTATGTTAGAGCCAAAAAGGGGAAGACCAGTTAGACTCAAGGTTGTGAAGTGGAACAGCAAGGAGTCAGTAAAAGCTTTAGAGAAGAATTCATACTGTAGGGGGAGAAAGATCTTGTTCTCAACTATGGCTAGGTTCCTGCCTCAGATTCCTGTAAGAAAAGACAGACAAGTGGAAAATGAAGACTTACATCAGGAAACCTGTGTAGATATTTAGAGTAATTTGATGAAAAAGTGGATAGTCATGAAGAAGTATGATTTGAGACATTGTGATCTCATGATAATAAACTGGGAAAACTCAGTAAAAACATGTTCTGATTCTTTACTGTACCTCTCTCTTTTCAGAGATAAGTATATTACTTTCCTCTGCTCATAGGGTTCCCGTACAATGGGGGTCTTGAGAATAGCCTCAGGGTAATGTCAGGGAATCTTTTTAGTAGAGAATGTCTTTTTCCAAAAGTAACTTTTCTGCTGGGCGTGGTGGCTCACGCCTGCAATTCTAGCACTCATGAGGCAGAGGCAGGAGGATTGCTGAGTTCAGGCTGGCCTGGGCTGCATAGTGAGCTCAGTGCCAGCATGAACTACAAAGCAAGACCTTGTCTTAAAAAAAAGAAAAAATGAGAGGAAAGTGTGTCCTGAGACCAGCTGATGAAAGGTATTCATCACGGATTAGAAGGACCAGGCTGTGGCATGTGCCTGTAATCCCAAGACTCTGGGAGGCTCACCCAGGAGGGCTATGAGTTCAAGTCTAGCCTGAGCCACTCAGCACTGCCTCAACAATTTTGAAGAAGGTCTGAGGGTGTAACTTAGCACATTACTTATGTTTAATCCCAGGACTCCCAAAACATAAACTAAAAAATTTTAAAAGACCTCTGTGAAGTTTTCAAGAAATGTAGGTATATGCTAGTTCTCTATTTTACTGCTATCATTTTGGCAACTTGGGAAAATGAGAATGTGTGAGATTTCAGTAAGAAGATAATCAGGGTGTACAATCCAAAAGAAAACTGATGGAAACCTGGCCTGGAGTGATGGGAATGAAAGAAAAAAATCTATTCACGAGACATGGTGGAGGGAGGTTGGGAGTTAGGGGCTTACTGAGTGCAGTAGGGATACAGAAATATCCAAGATTTTTAACTTCGAGCAACTGGGCAGGAGATTTTGCATTTTCAAGAGTACCCTATGGAAAGCAACTATCAAGCAGGAGAAGAGGGAAAATAATTGCTTGTATGCTGCTGTAAGTAGGATGAGCACGAAAGGGCACTGTAGTATAATCCAGTTTCATTTTGTATCAGAGATGCTGTGGCCTGAAAATTTCAGGGCTAACTTTCTTCCCCTTCCCTGCTCAATGCTGCTGCAAGATCTGCACTCATTGCCTTAATTCTCAGCCTTTATTCCAGACCTCTCTCATCTAGAATTTGCAGCCACATAAGTTGCTTTAGAGTAGATTTCAGAGTCCTAGAGTTCCCCAAGCTCTGTGTGCAGCCTCTATGCCCCTTTCTCATACCTTCTCTATCCTGCTAGGAAAGTAAAAATGGAACCCTTTGGCTCACACAGGAAATTTAGAACATCTCCATCTTCTACTTTCCTAAAGGTCTCAGAATTTGAACATCTAGGAAGCATAACAATCTTTTTTCTGCACAAGGGCAATGCTCTGTCAGAACAGGACCTGTAGCGTGTACTGTTTTTCATCTGATAGCTCATGAGGGCGATACAGGAAGGAATGAGCTGCTCACTGCCATAATCTACAGACAGTTAGTTACACCACTGAGGATTCCAGGCCCCATTTCTTAAAAAGACTCATAACGCTTTATGGGGCATTAAATAGATGGATAGGTCAAAGGCATATCTAGCTTTAAGCATTTCTGTCTCTAAAATGATAAAACGGAAAAGGTTTACTACTCTCAAAAAGCTCCACTTTACTTTTTCATATACATACATAATGTTTTGTTACACATACACACTCACAAGCCTGTTTAATTGGTTGGGTGAACACTCCAGGCCTGAGGAATGATGTTGAGTCCTCATAAGCACCCCTTAAACATATTCCTCCACAGTCTAGGACTGTGGGATCTAACAGTTTGGCCACAAGTCACACACAAGTTGTAAATTTAAAGGAAAGAAAATCAAGTGATCTTGAAAACAGGGTCCCTCATCCTATAGTTTTCACATGCAGCTAGTTGCTACCATATTCATTGTCCATGTGGAGATACATATTATCTGGCCCATAACAGGAAAGGTTTCCTGACTGTCATGGTAGCATATAAACTGCACAGTTTCTTTTTTTTTTCTTTCTTTCTTTCTTTCTTTCTTTTTTTTTGTTTTTTGAGACAGGGTCTCGCTTTGTAGTTCAGGCTGGCCCTGAGCTCACTATGTAGCTCAGGCAAACCTTGAACTCAGCAATCCTCCTGTCTCTGCCTCCCGAGTGCTAGGATTACAAGCATGAGCCACCACGCCCAGCAAACTCCACAGTTTCATATCCAACTTAGACTATTACCAGGCATCAGAAGAATGATATTTGTAACACGTATGGTTTCTCTATGCATCAAGACAAATAACAGTATATACCTTATAAATTTGTTTTTAAATGACCTTAAAAATTATTGCATGCATATACATACATATATATACATATATATGTGTGTGTGTGTGTATATATATATATATATATATATATTAGAACAGTACCTAATATATCATAAGAACTCAATAAATAGTAGCTTTAAAACTGAGGAATTCATAATTTCTTTTTCTGTTTACGGTAATGGGTTATTCTGAACCTAGGGTCCTTGCATAGAACTTCATCTCCTACCATCTTCTTTTTCTTCCTTTTTAAATTGATTTTATTGGTACATTTTATACATACACTATGATCATATACAACATTCAAAATCTGTACCTATACATGACACATTTTGATTCATTTTTCCTCTTTTCCCTGCTCTCCCTACAAGCTGCCTTTCCTCTATATACATAAACTGTTTCCTTTTATTTTATCATCAATTTTTTTCTTTTCTTTCTTTACTTTCCTCTACCCCTTCCTTTCTCTTTTATCTTTGAATATTTTCTATTTCATAGTATCTATCATATATTTTGGACCTCATTTACACCTTCAATTTCTCATATCAGAGAAAAGATATGGTATTTACACATCTGTGTCCTATTTATTTCACTTATGAATACCTCAAAGGACATCCATTTTAGCATAATGACTCAAAAGTATCATACTTTATGGCTGAGTAATACTCCCATTTTATAAAAAGAAACATCTTCTTTATCTACCTCCACTGTTGGGCACTTGGGCTGTTTCCAACATTTAGCAACTACAAACTGAGCTGCTACAAACATGGGTACACATATTTCTCTGTAACATGACTTTTAAAATTCTTTCATGTACATAACTAGGAAGGAAATAGCAGGGTAAAACAAGAGAAAGAAATAAAAAGAATAAGGATAGAAAAGGAAAGAGTTAAAATGTAACTATTTGCTGATGACATGATACTCTATATAGAAGATTTAAAATCTTAGACTAAAGATTGCTAAACTAAATCACCAGATTTAATAGCATAAGTAGTATAAGGTCAACACTCAAAAATTAATAGCCTTTGTATAAATGAACAACAGATTCACTGAGAAAGAAACTGGTCAAATCAATTCCTTTAACAGGAGTACCCCAAAAACTGAAATACCTAGAAATCAATCTAACAAAGGAGGTGAAAGACCTCTACTCTGGAGAATACAGCACTCTGAAAAGGGAGATCAAAGAGGATAACAGAAAATGGAAAGACATCCCTTGTTCCTGGGTAAGAAGAACCAGTATTGTCAAAATGGCCATACTCCCAATATTACTACACAGATTTAATGCAATCTCAATTGAAATCACAACACCATTTTTACAGAGCTAGAGAAAATAATCCAAAAATTCATCTGAACCACAAGAGACGTAGACAGCAAAAGCAATTCTAAGCAACAAGGACATGACAAGGGGATCACAATTCCCAACCTGTAACTATATTACAAAGCAACTGTGATAAAAACAGCATGGTACTGGTTAAGAAAAGACCTGACAACACAAATGTCCATCAACTGTAGACTGGATAAAGAAAATGTGGGTTTTCTATAAAATGGGGTATTACTCTGCCATTAAGAGCAATAAGCTTGAGTCATTCATAGTCAAATGGATGTACCTTGAGGACATATTCATAAGTGACATAAATAGGTCACAGATGTGTAAATATCGTATCTTTTCTCTGGTATGAGAAACTGAAAATGTAAATAAGTTGTAGAATGTATAATAGACATTGCAAAATAGAAAATATCCTAAGGGAAATGGGGGATGGGGTAAATAACAAGGTGAAAGAAAAAACTGTGATGCTAAAAAAATAAAAAAAGAGAAACAAACTCATGTATATGGGGGTGGATGGTTACAGGGTGGGTAGGGGAATGGGAAAAAATGAGAATTAAGTTGTGTCATATGCTGGTACAAATTCTCAAGGTTGAGTGTGATCATGAAATGTATAAAAAGTATATCTATATCACAATGAAAACATTATATAAAAGAGAAACAGATCTGAGGATCAGTGGAATAGACCAGAAGATGAAAAAACAACTCCTGATATACTAAGCCACTTCATCTTTGACAAAGGAAACAAATACCTTTAATGGAGAAAGATAACTTCTTTAACAAATGGTGTTAGGAAAACTGGGTTTCAACCTGGCAAAGATCAAAATTAATATAGCTCTTTCACCATCACTAAACTGAAATCAAACTGGATTAGAGGCTTAAATATTAAAACAGAAACACTAAACTTGCTGGAAGGTAGGTTTGGAAAAACTCCAGGTGACAATGGCATAGGGAAAAATTTTATGAACATAACCTCAGCAGCATGGAAACTAGCAGACAGACTCAATTGGAATCTGACCTTATTAAAAAGCTACTACACAGCAAGATAAACCATAAGCAGAGTGAAAAGACAACTGAGAATTTTCACCAGCTCTTTCTGAGAAAAAGGAGTACTGTGTATACAATAAACTTTCAAAAAAACAGCCCCCAAATTAAAGATCCAATTAAAAAATAGGCATCTGAAATGAACAGACACTTTTCAGATGAAGAGGGCCGCAAGGAAAATATGAAGAAATGTTCAACATAACTGGTCATATATGAGATGGAGGTGAAAATAACACTGAAATTCTATCTCACTCAATAGAGAATGGCTGCTATCACAAAATCAATGAACAACAAATGCTGGCAGGTCCATGGGGAGAAAGGAACCCTTCTCCACTGTTGGTAGCAATATAGACTGGTATAATCACTGTGGAGCTCAGGATGGAGATGCCTCAAAAAACTAGGATTAGAGGGGCCAGAGGGTTAGCTCAGTGGTTTCGGCGCCTGCCTTGCAAGCGCAAGGTCCTGAGTTCGATCCCCGGTAACCACATATAATGCTGGGCATGGAGACACGCCCACCAACAGTCAACGCTGCATACCACAATGCCAGACGTGGTGGCTCATGCCTGTAATCCCAGCACTTGGGAGGCAGAGACAGGAGGATTGCTGAGTTCTCGGCGGCTTGCCTGGGCACCATAGTGAACTCAGGGCCAGCCTGAACTACAAAGCGAGACCCTGTCTCAAAAGCAAAAAAAATACTAGGATTAGAGGTCCTCTTTGACCATATTTCCCATATTTGCTCAGTATATCCCACCATCTTTTTATAAAAAAAAATGTATAGAATGTTGCTAAGTCGCTAAGGTATCTATATTTGGACCATAAGTGTATGCCACCATGACCAGCTAGATTAGTTCTAATAATACAATAAAATTAAATTAATGTTAAAAGTAATAATGCTGCTAAAATGAAATTATAGAGCGGAATATATTCTCTGTGATAGTTAAGATCATTGCATAACTGAAGGAGAAAACACCCAGCTACACTGGATCAGTATAACTCTGGGTATGGACAGAAGATGTAGTGAAAACAGAAGATCCACACTGGATCTAAGTAGTACAACCCACATTGCTGCCTGACAGCCATAAAAGGAAAATGAAGAAGCAAAGCTTGCTTCTGTTTCTTCGGAGGAGCTCCAGCCATCCATGTCCATCTTGGGCATTGTATGCTGATTTCCAGCATAGACCCCTCATTTCCTGACATCGACTCCCCCAAGACACTACAGTGAGTTGTTCCTTTACCTCTCCACCATGACGACAGCCCCTTTCCACTTTTCCACACCTGACTCTGTAGGCAGCCATTGTAAGCCTACCTTGTAAATCCTCACCTCTTTATATGTCTTGTGTTAAAGGTGTTTCTTCAGTGACTACTGACTGATACACTACCTTTCTATATAGGTTTAAGAATCATTACATTGCTGGGCGTGGTGGCTCATTCCTGTAATCCCAGCACTCTGGAGGCAGAGACAGAAGGATTGCTGTTTGAGGCTTGCCTGGACTACATAGTGAGCTCAGGGCCAGCCTGGACTACAAAGTGAGACCCTGTCTCAAAAAAAAAAAAAAAAAAAAAAAAAAAAAAAAGAATCATTACATTGAAAGATGTACACCCTTGTTCATAACAGCTCAGTTCTTGATAGCTCAATCTTGGAAACAACCCAAATGCTCATCAACTGGAGAGTGGATAAAGATGTGGGTTTTTTTTTTAATAAAATGGAGTATTATTCTGCCATAAAGAATGACAACACTGATTCATTTATGTGCAAATGGATACACCTGGGGGACACACTAATAAGTGAAATTAATAGATCACAGATAGGCAAATACTGGATCTTCTCTTTGATATGAGCACCTGTAGATGCAAATGAGTTCTAGAAAGTATGACAGTGTTTGTAGAATGGGAAATTACCAAAGGAAATTTGGTGTGGAAATGTAATGAGGGGAAGGAATAAATATGATTCTGAAAGAAAATAAAACAGCATGTATATAGGGGGTGGGGAGGTGTGGGTGGGTGGGGATATGGGTAAAAAATGAGAATTGACGTGTCATATATTGGTACAAATGCCTCAATGTTATGTGTGGTTGTGAGATGTATATAAATTGTACCAATAAAGAATTCAATTAAAAAAAGAATCATTACATTGAAGGCAACATAAAGACCAGAAATTAAGAGTTCTGGTGTTTCCAGCGGACTGGGGAACTTGCGGCGGACGGACCGGACCCAGCAGCTCTGGACCCGCCGAGCCGTGTTTCCAGCGGACTGAGCGGCGGACGGACCGGACCCAGCAGCTCCGAGCCCACCGTGCCATGCTTCCGGCGAACTGAGTGAGCAGCACGCGGACCCGGCTGCAGGGTGTAGGCCATTTCCAGTGGACTGAAGGCCGCCCAGCAGCACACTGTATCCCGGAGCTGTGCAGTGAGGAGTCAGACATAGAGGTAACTCATAAGCTCAAAGTATCCAGTATAGAATCTAACAAACCTTTTTTTGTCTTATTTACTGTGTTTAATACTGATATTGGCATTTATTGTATTATGGTAACAAACATGATGTGATTG
>PVIC010021882.1:0-28164 GCA_004025085.1 Thryonomys swinderianus
GTTTTGGTGACACCTGAAATAATTAGCAAAAAAGTGCAGTTGCCAAATCATGTTATAGCAGCAAGTACTCCATGACCTCAGAGAAGTGGGGCTATTGGTGAGGAGTAGAGCAATTAGAGGGCTTTAATGGAGACCATGAAGCATGAGAGAAATTTAGATGAGGGTGGGGAGTGGGAAGGTGAACTCCAGGTTGGTTTGTGTTATGAGAAACTTATCAAGGCTTGGGCTGGAAATGTATGCTTTTAAAAGGTGGACTGATCCTAGGGTTGTATCTTTGCCCCTTTGTAATATCCTTTGGGTGTTCAGTAGTCACTCAATGAGTTTAGCATCTTGCTTGAATATGAACACATCTATAGTTTTGACAACAAATGTCTCCAGCAGTAGATAATGAAACTTTCTTCATTCCTAGTCTCACTGAACTGTGAGGTCAGTATTGTCTCTGTTAAGAGAGGTGTAATAATTGCTATTGTCCTCTGGGCTCAGCTCTGCTTCTTAAGAGCTCTGACAGGAAAGGTACCTGTGAGAGCAGCACTATCCAATAGAAATGCAACACAAGCCATGAATGAAAGGCACTTTTTTTCTAGGAACCACATTAAATGAGTGAAAGATGATAAATTCCTTTTTCATACTAATCTTTGAAATCTGATATGATTTTCATCATTTACACATCTCAACTTGGACTATTTACATTTCAAAAGCTTTTAGCCACATGTGGCTGGTGGTACTGTGTCAAACACCAAAGGATTTTCTTCCCTATGACACAGCATAAATTCAATTCTTTAAAATTTTTTTTATTGTGAAATAGGTACATTTTATATACGCATCATGATCATACTCAATATTGAGAATTTGTATCAGTATATGACATGACTTAATTCTTTTTCCCATTCCCCTACCCACTCTACAACCCCCAACCCCTATATACATGAGTTTGTTTCACCATTTTTTACCATCACGATTTTTCCTTCCCCTCATTACTTACCCCTATCCCCCCATTTCCCTTAGGATATTTTCTATTTTATAGTGTCTAGCATACATTCTAGGACTTATTTATATTGTCAGTTTCTCACGCCAGAGAAATGATATGGTATTTATACATCTGTGACCTATTTATTTCGCTTATGAGTATGTCTTCAAGGTATGCCCATTTGAGTATGAATGACTCAAACTTATCATTCTTTATGGCAGAGTAGTACTCCATTTTTATAAAAAAATTTTTCTTTATCCAGGCTCCAGTTGATGGGCATTTGGATTATTTCAAGACTGAGCTATCACAAACTGAGTTGCTGTGATATGAATCTTTTAATTCTTTTGTGTATATCCCAACAGGGGAATAGCACAGTCAAATGGGACCTGTAGTCTCAATTTTTTGAGGAATTTCCACAATGATCTTCATAGTGGTTGTATCAGTTTATATTCCCACCAATAAGTTCAATTCTGTATTTGAGAGGATATGTTCCCAAAATGTCTTCTGCAAGATGGGGACATATGTCCATATCTAATGACCTATCCAAAACCAATCCATATTATTACCTAGGTAGCTAAAATATTTACCAGAAGATTTGGATAATGGTTTTCTTAATTTTGAAGAGAAAAAACATAAAGGAAAAGGTCAGTAGTCATACCACTACATATAAAATAAACACTTTTGAATAATGAAAAGTTAAAATTATCATTAAAAGGGATATTTAACAGATTAAGGAGATATTTGCATTCATTCACAGGTTTTAATGAATACCTATATTAAAGAACTTGTTCATATACAAGGAATAAAATTCATTCCTTATTTAATTTATGAGGCATTTAACAACTTAAAGAGGGAAAGCAAATAAATTGTTCAATCTGTTCTTTTTAAGAAATTAAAGCTGATCATCATTAAATCCAGATAACTTTTTATATTTATTAATAAAGCAAAAATCATAATACTGATAAAATTTTGGTAAAAGAATACATTTTAAAAATGCTTTTGAAATACAAAATAATCTTAAACTTGTTCTTATTTTTTTCACCTGTAACTTTACTTCTGGCTGTTTCACATTCTTTAGTAGAGAAGGTAAATGTTTGAAAATGTCCATTTGTGCTTATGTAAAATAGTGGAAAATTGAGGAGTAGTTAGGAAAAATTCTACTAGATCACTTTAATATACATTTCTGAAGCCATCAGAATGATTAATTATGAAAATTACATAGAAAAATATTTAAAGTGTAGCAAATGGAAAGGAAGAATGCAAAATTTTAAATATATGTTGATTACAACCATATGAATCTATATATGTGAACAAAAATAAGGGATTGTATGAAAATAGAAATAATTGTTTAAAGGTAGAAGTATTTAAGGGTGATTTGATATCTTGTTTTACAAATTTCAATAGATTGGATCAAAATGCTAGCTAGGAAGGACGTAACTTGGCAGAATGCTTGCTTAGCATATGTGAGGCCCTAGGTTTGATACCCAGCTGCACCACCAAAATAATACAAAATGATACTTTTTTATTTAAAATGAGAAAGATTTGGAAAGAGTGAAGTTGTCTGCATGTGTCCCTCACAGAAAGCATTCCATACTGGACACACTTCCTGACTGGTTGGGGTATTTTGAAGAGGCACACTATACTAGTTTTTTTTGATTATTAAGGACTTCCTCACCAGAACTAAGAGGCCTTATGTTTCCCAGCAGAAGTTAGCTCTTGGCAACCTTTGCTCGAAGGCAGGTTGACATCCTAATCAGACTGCTTTGCCTGTAGTGGTGCCATTTCAAAAATACTGACAAACAAGAAGGAAACAGCAGATAAGTAGTGTATCATTGGACAGAATGAACTTGCAGTTTCTCAGATTAAGTTGAAACATATGACCAACTATGAGTTCTGGACAATGTTATCAGACTGCTTGACAGCTTATCCAGGAATATAGTATGGTCCATTGAGAAAGTAGAAGCTATAACCCAAATCTTAAAATTTCCTTTTATACAGCAGTAGGTGAGAGGGTTGTGGATATAACTTTCATGTGCTTGGGTTGCTGCTTCTGCACACACTCACACATGTACATGCATATGTGGGTGTGAATATGTGTGTGACAGTGCCAATGTTTTATGCTATTTTCCTCGGTAACCATCAAAATATTCTACAGAGATAGAATTTTGGCATATAAGCAGCCTTTCAAAAAGGATAGAGGATGGGTAGGCTTTTAGATCATGAGGAAAGCAAATTGTAATTGGGTCACGCTGTTTAATGAATTAGACTTTCTATTCTATGGATCATTCATTTATACATCCATCCACTGAAAAAATATTTTATTTGTTAAAACCAGAAGGAAGTACAGAAGGTTATTGAATGTAGAAAACAATGTTAATATTAATTTTTCATGGAACTATTTGTATGAATGGTTCCATTTTGAAGATGTTTTAAATTTTAATTTAAAAACAATTTTAAAATAATTGATTATTAGGTGGTTATAATTTTTTGTTCTTGAGAGGAAAGGCCAGAATTAAACCAAAAGAGGGCTTTCTTTTTCTGTCTTTTCTTCCTTTCTTTTTTGTTTCTTCTCTGGCCTCTCCCCTTTCTGTTTAGACTGCATTCCTTTCTTTTCATAGCCAATATTCTGTCACTTCCCCTTCCATCTCTGCTGAAGGTATAACTATATTTTTTCCCAGTTTTTAAGCTTTTAAAAACATATTTAGCAACAGAGAAACTCTTATGAATTTCTGTGATATTTCAAATAATAATTATTTTCTAGGAATATATTCCAAACAGCTCTGATAATAAATGCTATTGGACAATTAGTAAAGGTATGCCAATGCCATATAATGAGGAATAAAAATAATTGTTTTTGAAAGTGAACAAAATGGGTGTGACAGCAGATGCCCATAATCCTAATACTTGGGTAGCTGAGGCAGGAGAATCATTGAGTGAGTTCTAGACCAGTCTGGACTACATAGTAAGTGCAAGGCTGGCCTGAACTATACAGTGGGACCCTGTCCCAAAAAAAGAAACAAAACAAAGAAACCATTTTTAAAAAAATTGATTTCTTTATTGGTACATTTTATATACAGCTCACAATCACACACATTTGGGAATTTGTACCAGTATATGACACAAGTTAATTCTCATTTTCATCCCTACCCATCCATAACCCCCACCTCTTATATACTTTTCTTTCTAAATCATATTTATTCTTTCCCCTCATTACATTCCCATACAAAATTCCCTTTAGAAACCATTTTTAAAGAGAGAGATAAAACTTCTATTACTAAGAATATTTTACTAGAATTATCTTCCCTTATTTAAAAACAAAGAAATGAAAACATTTAAAGAAAATGTATATTCTCAGTTCTCAATTTTTTTCAAGAAATTTCAGTTTTGATATTAAATTTTATGTTTACTTCTGAATTATTAGTTCCTTATTTTTCTTCTTTTCCTTTATTGAGTTTATTGGTACATTTTAGGTATACATTATGATCACATTCATCATTGAGAATTTGTACCTATATGTGAATATCTTTTTTGTGTGTGTGATACCAGGAATTGAACTCAGGACCTTGCTCTTGCCAGGCAGGCAGAAGTGCCGCTGAGCTACATCCCAGGACCTTACATGATATATCTTGATTCTCATTTTTTCCTATTCTCCTGCCTTCCCCACACCCCTCTAGCCTCCATATACATAACCTTTGTTTCCATTTTTTTGTTTTTGCCATCAAATATTTTCTTTCCCATCTTTGCTTCCCCCTGTTCCCTTCCCCTTTCTCTTTGAATATTTTCTTCCTATTTCACAATACCTATCATACATTCTGGACCTCATTTATACCTTTGAATTCTCATACTAGAAAAATGACATGGTATTTGCACATCTGTGTCCTATTTATTTCACTTATGAGTATGGTCTCAAGGTACATCCATTAGCTATAAATATCTCTAGTTCTCCATATAGCTGAATAATACTCCATTTTATTAACAACATCTTCCTTATCCAGTCTCCAGTAGTTGGGGATTTGGACCTTTTCCAAGATTTAGCTATCACAAACTGTGCTGCTAATGTGCAGTGCCTCATTTGGGTGTATCTGGAGTCTTGGGAGCTTGACTGTCCTATGTTGTTCTCCTACAAATGGACCTTGAGTTCTTGTTTGGAAGTCCTAGCAGGGGACTGGAGCTACTTGTATTCCCTTGAATGAGAAAGTGGTCCTCCTCTTTGACCCAGTGAGTAGCTTCAGGAAGGACACACATGGAGCAGTGAGGGAGGAAAAGGACACATGCCTAGCCTGTCAGATCAGCTGAATCAACCCTGGCAATCAATGGGTGACAAATGTCACAGCCAGATCACCCTTACATACATATCTTTCTTGCTTTAGAATACTAAAAGTGCTTGGTGTGAAGAAATTTGAATTGACAGCCAAAATGGCCTACCACCAAAGAGTCAACAATCAGATGCTAAACCAGATCTGAGCTAAGCAAAGAAAAGGCTGTGTCTGTCTTAGCATTTGCTGCTGCTCCCTCCAGAGGGGATGGTGTCCTAGTGGACTGTGCTAGCCTAGGACTGGCAGTTGAAGAAAAAACAAAAGCAAAGTGAGCTCAAGTTTATTAAATTTTTGACCCTAGTTTCTTCGGTGAAATTGACATAATAAGGTGCTGCACCTGCCTGGCAAATGTAAGATTCTGAGTTTGATTTCCAGTACTGGAAAAAATAAAGAAATGAATGGTACTGAAAATGGACCTAATAGTAACAGTACTATTATCTATTAGGTATTCAGAGTATTGTGACTATAAAGTAAAGAAATGGTATATTGAAAGATGCTATATAAATATTATGTTTTTAGGACTCAGATGGGACAAAAGTCATTGTTCTCTAAGGTTTTTCTCTACGTTGTGTTTATTTCTAATTCATGGTTTTGTTGCAGCAGCCATTTGTATCACTACACTGGTGAAATATTGATTTTATATATATGTATATATATAATCAATATATTTATATACATATATAAGATTTATAGTATTTATTATATATGTTATATAATATATATAATGTAAATATCCATTTAACTGTACTAGTCAGGAATCTACAAAGAAACAGAACCAATAGGATATATAGATATACTTACATGATTTATTTTGAGAGTTGGCCTATGTAATACAGAAGCTGAGAAATTTCATGATAAACAAATCTTTATCCAATCTCCGGTTGATGCGCATTTGGGCTGTTTCCAAGTTTTAGCTATTATTCCTAGCTTCTAGTTTTTAGCAGCTGAAAGATCAAGAGTTCAGGTCGAGAAACCAGAAAAGTCTTGGATGTTGGCTTAAATTCTGGAGTTTGAAGGCCTGAGAAACGTTAATGTTAAACATACAGAGATCATGGTTGTCTCACCTCAAGGAGAGAGAATTCACTCTTTCTCCATTCATTTACTTTGTTAGAACTCTTAAGGTACTAGAGGATATCTACACACATTGATGAAGGTTGATCTCTTTAGACAGTTTACTGATTCAAATGCCAGTCTTTTTTTAAAAACACTGTCACAGATACATCTAGAAACAATGTTTTACTAGATGTCTGGGTGTCCCTTACCTCAATAAAATTAAAACATAAAATCAACTATTGTGATCATTATCCTCAAAGACACTCCGGAATTTAGAATTTTTTTTTTTTTTTGAGACAGGGTCTCACTTTGTAGTTCAGGCTGGCACTGGGCTCACTATGTAGCCTAGGCAAGCTTCGTACTCAGCAATCCTCCTGTCTCTGCCTCCCGAGTGCTGGGATTACAGGTGTGAGCCACCACGCCCGGTCAGAATTTAGAATTTTTAAAGAAAGACTGTTTATCTTCACATTCATCTTCATCATAGTCATAATATTCATTTTCATGAATAGTCATAATATTCATCTTCACATTCCCATTACAGTGCCTGGTTCTTGGCTGATGAGTAGTCAATACTTGTAACATGACTGGATTTGCAAGCTTGTTTGTGGAAGGGAATGATGGTCTAGACCCTTATTAAACAGTACTGGGGAATCAAACACAAAGTCCAAAGAATATTCAAATGATCCTTGCTTTTCAAGTTGAACTGAGGCCACATATAGAAGATGACTTTGGAATAACTCCTGTTTTGTTATTTTCAAATCTCAGACTCTCAAGCTTCTTTTAGTATATGTGCTGCCGAAGCGAGCACTCTCAAGCTTCTTAGATTCTTCAAACCTGGAAATGGGAGCCAACCATGTGTCCACCATTTAATTATCCTTTTTGTACTCATATAACTAAATTCCTGTTTGATACCCAAGCTTTGTATGTTCCATACCCCAAGGAGGATATGTTTGGGATGAGGCAAGGGAGAAGAAAAAATTCTATCATAAATGGAAGGACATACAGCACAGAATATTCAAGTAGTTTTAAAATTTTGTTATGTCTACAATAAGCCACCGGAGTGTTTTCAGAGGAAAAGTAATTTTTGGTGGAAGGTGAAGTCATCAGCACTATCAAAGTTGTAAAACTCACAATGAATAGTGTGTGAAAGTAGGCAGGGTTCTAGACTTATTGGTCAGAAGTGAGCTGGTAAGTAGCAGTGCACAACTGAAGAAACCAAAGGGAAAGTCCATTCCTAGAAGGTGGCGATGGCCAGTAGCTGAACTAGCTGGTAAAAGTTTTATTTCCCACAAGCACCCATGTCAGTACAATGGGATCACCACTTCATAACTAGACTCAGTCTATCTGAATCTGAGTTTTTGAACTATAAAGTAGCATAGTAAAAATTGACATTATTTCCTATTTTATGAGGTTGCTTTGAGTTTAAAAAAAGGACAAAAGCCGGGCATGGTGGCTCACGCCTGTTCTCCCAGCACTGGGGAGGCAGAGACAGGAGGATTGCTGAGTTTGAGGCTTGCCTGGGCTACATAGTGAGCTCAGAGCTAGCCTGAACTACAAAGCGAGACCCTGTCTCAAAAAAAAAAAAAAAAAAGTGACTCAGAGAGTCAGTTGAGGGTTTATCTTAGATGAGCCAACAGGCCCCTTACAGGAGGGAATTATGGGCCAAAGGGAGAATGATGCTTTTTTTTTTTTTTTTTTGAGACAGGTTCTCGCTTTGTAGTTCGGGCTGGCTCTGAGCTCACTATGTAGCCTAGGCAAGCCTTGAACTCAGCAATCCTCCTGTCTCTGCCTCCCAAGTGCTGGGATTACAGGCGTGAGCCACCACGCCCAGTGAATGATGCTTATTTGTAGAGTCTGTGCCAAAATATTTTTTATTGAAAGCTGAATCAAAATGTTCAAAAATAGTGTTCATTTAAATAGTAAGTTCCTTTAATGGAAGAATAAAGTTTTAATACAAATATAAAACAGCATCTTCAAACTCTTCAGATCAACCTTATTGAATTGATAGAATACTTGATTCAGGTCTCAACCCTTGGCTGAGATGACATGAAGCATCCTTTGGACACTCATTGTCATCTCTATCAGTGCTTTGAACACTCTCTGACAAATGCAGCTGAGGGAATCCCATCTCTCAGGACTGTTATTCTCTCCAACACAGGGGCTGGTCATTAGTGCTCAGGAAGGGTAGGCTGTGACACATTTGAGCTGCAGAGGGGCTGCATTCCCAGCCACTGCTATCCTTGCTTGTCAGCATCTGACCTGCAGAATTTGATATTCTCTCAGCTGGCTCTCGGCTTTGACATTTAACCAGAGTGGCTTATTGTACAATCCAGTCACTTTGAATGTGGCTTAATTAAACAAGGTTACTCCTCTTCCCTAAGTCCTTCCTTTGTGCTTTCCTGAATGAACAGTTTTACAATGAAGTTCCTACTAGATTCTAGGTTACAATGCAGCTTTTGGTTATAGCCCTTATTATGCAAGCAGGGGTTCTGCCTTAGCATTAAAGACATGAAAACAAATCTGACTTGGAGAAAATGGGATCCAGTTTTGTGGGGACAGAGAGCCAAGTGAGGGTAAGAGGCTTCTCAGGGGGAAGTGGTTAGGAAGAGAAAGAGTTAGGGATGGCAGTAATTGTGACAGAGAGGGGATTAGCTGGCAGGGAAGTATATAAACACAATTACCTATAGACTCATAAATGTCAGTGTTCCAGCTGCAGGATTTGTGATCTGGAAATGGAGGGTGACTGAGATTAGGGTGCTGATTCTATCATTTTCAGGACCATGTAACTTGATAAGGTTTCTTGGAGGCAAGTTCAAATCAAGTGACACGGGAAAGGTAATCTTTAATAATACAGGAACCTGGTTGTTTCTGAGATACAATCATTAATTCTAATGTATGAGAAATACTACCTTGCAGAGTATGGAAAACAGACTGAATGACTATATAACATTGTTTACTGCTGTTTCAGTTTTGTGTGTATGTTTGACTTAATTTAAAAAGAGTAGCATTGGGCTTATATTGTTAAAGAAGGGACTGTTTCATTGGTATTTTACTGGATGGAGTCTCTGTTCTCATGTAGAATATCAGCTAATGAAGGTGACAACCTAAAATTTATTGTTAACAGTATAAATGTAGTCAAAACATAGTCAAGTCCATGTGTTTTTTTTGTAAGTTATCCTTTGGCAAATGAATACAGATCTTTCATGGGTATATTTACAAACAGGATGAAATGTAATGTTGCTGCTAAATTAGATTAATAGAACAGAAAAGACTCAAAATCTATAATGGATGCTATAGTGAAAAGAATTTGTTCCCAATTTTTCTCTCAGTGAGTCTGTTATTTGTGTATAGGAAGGCTATTGCTTTTTGAGTGCTGAGCTTGTACCCAGCTACTATACTGAATCTGGCAATTAAGCTGAACCGTCTTATGGCTGAATTTTTGGGATCTTCTAAATAGAGTATCATTTCATTAAAGAGTGACAGCTTATCTTCTTCCTTTCCTATCTTTATTCCTTTTATTTCTTTTTCTTATCTAATTGCTGTGACTGCTGTTTCCAGAACTATTTTGAAGAGGACTGGTGATGGTGGATATCCTTCCTTGTCTTGTTCCTGATTTTAGCATGAAATGTTTCAGTACTGATCATTCAGTATGATGCTGGCTGTTGGTTTTTCCTAGATAGCTTTTACCAGGTTGAGATAAAGAATTGATTACTAAGTAATTAATTAATTTTTGAGACAGGGTCTCATTTTGTAGTTCAGACTGGCCCTGAGCTCACTATGTAGCCCAGGCAAGCCTCAAACTCAGCAATCCTCCTGCCTCTGCCTCCCGAGTGCTGGGATTACAGGCATGAGCCACCATGCCTGGCTCTGTGGTATGTGGTACTGATTGCATGGTGTGAGTTACCATGCCTGGTAATGTTGTATGTGGTTAACAGGGATCGAACCAGGGACCTTGCACTTGCTAGGAAGCTGCCGGAACCAATGAGCTAAATCTCCAACCTATTTCATTTACTCTATATTTAAAAGTATTATAGAGTACTTGGGAATTATACACTGAGGGTAAGAAATATACGAATTCTCTGCTCCATGGAACAGAGATTCTGTCAGAATGGAGATGATAATTATGGGAAAGTGTCACAAGAAGAATATCACATAGAAAGTACTGAAGAGTCTCAAAGAGTGACCCCAGATTAGTATAAGCATCATCTAGGAACTGGTTGAATATACAAGTCCTCAGATTCTTCCTTAGACCTACTGAGTCAGAAACTCAGGAGTGGCCAAAAAGATCTGTGGTGTTTTTTTTTTTTTTTTTTTTGCTTTTGAGACAGGGTCTCGCTTTGTAGTTCAGGCTGGCTCTGAGCTCACTATGGTGCCCAGGCAAGCCACTGCGAACTCAGCAATCCTCCTGTCTCTGCCTCCCGAGTGCTGGGATTACAGGTGTGAGCCACCACGTCCGGCATTGTGGTATGCGGTGTTGATTGTTGGTGGACATGTCTCCACGCCCAGCATTATATATGGTTGCCGGGGATTGAACTCAGGACCTTGTGCTTGCGAGGCAGGCGCCGGAACCACTGAGCTAACCCTCCGGCCCCCAAAAGATCTGTGTTTTAACAAGTTTTCCAGATGGTTCTGATGTAGGCTCAAGTTGGAGAACCACTGTGCAATACATAGGATAAATTTCCTTGTGCAGTTGAGAATGCTCAGGTATCTGGGTACAGAGAGAAGGCCTCACTGCAAGGCTGAGGTATAAATCAAAATATGAACGTCAAGAAAACCCTTATGTGCTTCCTGATGGGGCTAGAGATTGGACAGAGAGCCTAAACTAGGACTAAGTGTATTTGAGGAGGAGAGAAATTGTTAGTATGGGTGGAACATAATCACCAAGGTGAGGAATATATCAGATTATGGTCAGAATTGTAGGCAGGGCTCACTTAGGGGAAGACAGTTTTCAAATTTAATGGGACATGGTTCATTTGGAGATTCTTTTAGTAGGTCTGGGGTTGGAATCAATAATGTGTTTTAACAATTGCAACAGTAAAGGTCTTGCATGGTTTATGGACCACATTCTCAGCAGTAAGAGTGCTAGTCTTCAGAATCCTAAGATGCAATGCAATATCAAAGCTGTGTGGAATGTTATGGGTGGATTCTGGTTTGTTTTTAATTCTCTCATCTGGTTTACTGAGCTTTGATGTAACTGGGAGTTTGTTTAGTGAGGGGCCACTGATTACAGTCGGTGAGAATTGGTACATTTGTGCTGCTTTTGTAATTACTGAATAAGGGGAACCATGTACAGTGGGCCCTTGGTTCCAAAGGGAGGATTTTCATAAGTTAATACAGTTGAGATCTGGATGTTTACCTGAATACACAGTATGGATAACAAAAGGCAGGTGAATCATCCATTAATCTAATGAAACCAAGTTCTTTGTATGTCAGGCCAGTTGTAACTTGAGGGTCAGCAATAGTTGAGTGATGAGAGCCAGAAATTGGTCAGGTGTGGCTCATTGGGCCTCAAGGGAGCAAGAGAGAATCTTGGTTACTTAAAAGCACAGCTCTTCTATCATCATCTCCCAAGTCCTGCGCTCTTGGGATTTCTCATCTGACCAGCAGAATTTATCTTTGTTGCTTTAATTATGGTTCTCTCTCTCTGTTCAACTCCTGCCTTACTGGTATTTCATCTTTAGGTTTCTCCAAAGTCCTGGTTTCCTGTTGGTGACTAAATTGTGTATTGTTTGGATTTGTTCTCCCTCTGCCATCTTCCTCTCAGCTACCAAGCCCTTGAGATGACTATGGGCCTTCAGACTAGGACCAAACCCACAAGTGACTGTAATTATTTTGGACTTACTGTGGGAGTCCCTTTTGTTTCTTGGTGTTCTTATGTATTCCTGTTAGGTTCAGAGTTCTACATCTGACAGCCAGAAGTCTTGATCTTTTTTTTTTTTTTTGCTTTTTGGAGACAGGGTCTCACTTTGTAGTTCAGGCTGGCCCTGAGCTCACTATGGTGCCCAGGCAAGCCGCTGCGAACTCAGCAATCCTCCTGTCTCTGCCTCCCGAGTGCTGGGATTACAGGCGTGAGCTACCACGCCCAGCATTATATGTGGTTACCAGGGATTGAACTCAGGTCCTTGCGCTTGCAAGGCAGGCGCCGGAACCACTGAGCTAACCCTCCGGCCCAGAAGTCTTGATCTTTAGTGTCCTCAGATGGCTTGTCACCCTGCATGTGCATGGCCTTTCCCATTCATAATCCCAGAAAAACGATCTTCTGGGAGTTGGTCATAACTGTGAGGTGTTTCTGGTAGAGCTCAAGCCTTTGGCCTTGCTCTGTGGCCCTGTGGTGAACTCCAAGTACCAAGCACCCACCAAGATGCTCCTGCCACATTCCTGCTTTCCCTTTCCCAACCCTTAAACACTTGCTGAGGTTGTTCTATGTGCCAGGCACCTTATGGGGGTCCTACATAAACTGAGTCCCTATCTCCTAGAACATCACTGTGTAGAAAAATGATAGGCAAATAATTAGTACATAGCATCAGAAGGGCCAGATGAGAAAAAACTAAGATGGATGGACATTGGCAGACAAGAGATGTCCTTGCTGATGGAGGGGAGGGAGGCCTCACTGGGTTTTGGAATTTGAATTTGGTTTAAAGGATCATCAGAAATGGGCAATTTGTTGGTATTTTGGATTTATGAACTAGGAGGAATGGAAAGGATGCCAGAAATTACATTTTGGTTGACTTAATAATGAGCTGTCTAGTGCATGAGAGTACAGTGTCATAGATCATTTAAATTCATATAATCTTTGCCTTAAGACTTAAACACTTATGTATTTTTATAGTCTTGATGCTTTATATTTAAACATACAAATATAGTACTGAAGAAAAAAAGCCATCAAAATTTTTCTGTTTAGAATCAGGCCAAGAAAGAGAAGAGGAGAGAGGGAGAGAAACAGACAGGGAGAAAAAGAGAGAGGGAAGGAAGAGATTTTCTGTGAATTTTTATAGTTTTTGAAACCTGAGAGATTATATGCTTTGTCTGTCTGAAAAGCTGAGAAATTTTTATATTTTCACTCTCATATTATGTTGAATTTGTGTGCTACATACCACATAATAACAGTAAATACATTATCCTCAGAAAGATGCTTTGTTTCTGTAGTTGGTGAAAAAATTAGCTCGCTAACACTTCACCCCCCAATTATGCTGTTCTTTCACTGGAGCGCTGCTCATCAAGATAATTGACAGCTTCAATTGTTATTTGTAAAAAGTTGACATCCAGGCCTGGCATCCTGCCTGCAGAATGGCATAGGCTGAGGATGAATGGTAAGTTAACGAGCCCATCTACCCCCAACCCCCAGCATGAGGTATAGTAAACAGCATCTGGCTTAGTAACATAGACAGCAAAACATTGGAACTCCAGGGAAGATGCAGTTATCACATCCCTACCTGGATGGAAAATTTAGATGGAGAATTCTCAGCTTATCAGTCAAAGGAGCATATGTCTCAACATAGAGCATTATCTCCTTGTGGACATAGTTCTTGTTTTATCCATTTTAATGTTCCTGGCACCTCTCGTACAATCTGGCCTATAATAGGTGCTTCCAAAAATGTTAGCTTAATTGAACTGAGTTTTATTGGCCTCTGTATGGAAGCATGATCTTTATGTCTTCCTAGCTGCTGGAGCTCATGGAAGAGAGTTTGCTTAGCTGAGAATTCCATTGTACATGGATGGACTTGTTATAGGACTATTTAAGGGCCCCTCTTTGTTTGCATTCACTTCTTTTATTCCTTTCTCTGAGTCTTCAGGTTGCCCTGCATTTTTGACTGTCTTTCTAGTAAAAGAAAGATATAAAATAAAAAATACAATAAAAAGGGCTGAGATGTTGTTCAGTGATAGAGCACTTTCCTTGCATACACAAAGCCTTGGGCTCTATCTTCAGTACTGCAAATAAAGATGAGACAGAAAATGATATGCCATACCATAGTTAAAGGTCTGCTTTTCCTAGGATCTTAACATGACTGAAGTAAATGTGGTTAAAATTAATGACAGGATTCTATGTAAGCTCTGTGCTCTAATTAATAAGGTTAGTAGGTCTGAGGGGTCAGCTTATACTCTGGGAGCCTCTTAGGCTTCTATGATCATAGAATGAGGGGCTGGAATCATTGAAATCTTGTGTACAAACTGTGGTTTTATGAATGGTGTATTTGTGTTGTTTGGACACAAGAAACAGACATATTTATGTTTACAAAAATGGGATTTCAGTTTTCTTACACAAGGAAGTCTGGACATGTTGATGCAGTGGCTCAAAATTTCAGGACCATTTGTTGCTGCAGTTTGTTCTGTTGCTTATCACTTTTACCTTCCTTCTGTAAGACCTAAACTCTGCCTTTTTCTATTGATTATAGCCTCAATGTTGCAAGAAGTTGGCCAGAGCTTTCACCCTCATGGCATGTTTAAGGAGGAAGGGTAAGGGTGATAGTATGAACTTCATTTGTTCCTTTTATAGGAAAGAATTTTTCCAGATGTTGCCCATGTGTCTTATCCTTATATCTCTTTAGCCAGAACTGGATTCAGAAAGCTACTCTTAGGCAGAGAGGAGAAGATATAGAGAGGATACACTGCTGTCATAGACAACTTTGTGGGGCTGTTAGTAAGAAAGGAGGAGGAGGACACTGACAGGTGATAAGTGGTAAAGTATATCAGTAATCAATAGTGTTGGACAAAATATTTTTAGTAATACCTGAATATTCACATGTTATGAATAAGAAAGTGGTAGATTATGCAAATTGTTATGCTTAGTGCCCTGGCAGAATGTAAAGGAGAGGTGGATTGTCTGGTTTTGGCCACACTGGGCAACTGTGATACTCAGGTATGGTCATCCTAATGGGATCTATCTGCATTTTTACATATTATAATTCTAACACCTAATAGCCTAGAGATATGCAGTAGATTTTTAGTATTCATCTTGAGGCTTTCAAGAATTCCCCAGATTCATCAACAGCACTGCAGTGAGCAACAAACTCACATCAAGATGCAGGTACTGTCTGATTTACTCCCCGAGTGACTAATTCTCCACATACCATCTCACAGTAGAAGTGACTCAAATTAGTACCTTAGCAAAATTACACATTGCCACATGTCATATTCCTCTAAGATCTCTCACAAATCACCAGAATCATGAGTGTTAAATTTAAAATGGAAAAATGCCTACTGTGCATTCTTTAGAATTGCTTTCTTGTCATCAGCAAAAGTGTCTAAGCACAATGACAATGAGAGTTTTTGGTATTTAAGGAAATACTGAAGTGGCTGCATTATTTCTAGTATTGTATTAGAAAGAAGTAAGAATGCATCCTCTTCTCCCCATTACCCTCAGATTTGGTTCTGTCTGAAGAATGGCCAGGTTGAAGGCTGAGTTCCCTTTGCTTTCAACTGGAATCTCTCCAGGTACTGTGGCTCAAAATCAGTCCTGTTTAACAGAAATGACTCTAGGGTAGCTGGGTTCAGATATTCATAGAGGGAATGGGCAATAATCTAAAAAGAGAAGCAGAGTAAGGATATTGATCAGGTCTGAAGAAAGGGAGGTGCTCAGCCTCAGGGAAAGGCTAGAATTGTGGATAGGATTCCTTTTGTCTTTCACTATCTCATTGTTCTGTCTGTACTTTACCTTTTTACTTTTTATTTTTAATTTTACTTTTTTATTGGTACATTTTATTGGTACATTATATATACACATCACAATTAGACTCCACATGGAGAATTTGTACCAGTATATGACACAGCTTAATTCTTAGTTTTCCCCTTCCCCTACCCACCCTACCAGCCCCTGCCCCTATATACACAAGCTTTGTTTCTTCTTTTACCATCATTTTTTTCTTTCCTCATTATTTACCCCTAAACCTCATTCCACTTTGAATATTTACTATTTCACAATATTGATTATGCATTCCAGAACACATTTACAACTTCAGTTTCTCATACCAGAGAAAAGAAAATAGGTCACATCTGTGACCTATTTATTTCACTTATGAGTATGTCCTGAAGGTATGTCCATTTGACTATAAATGATTCAATCTCATAATTCTTTATGGCAGAGTAATACTCCATTTTATTAAAAAAACCCACATCTTTTTTATCCAGTCTTGAGTTGATGGGCATTTGGGTTGTTTCCAAGATTGAGCTATCATGAACTGAGCTACTATAAACATGGGTGCACATATGTCACTGTGTAATTCTTTTGTGTATATCCCCAGCAGGGGAATAGCAGGGTCAAATGGAACCTCTAGTCCTAGTTTTTTGAGGAATATCCACACTGATCTCCATAATGGTTGTACATTTCTACCAACAGTGGAGAAGGGTTCTTTTTTCTCCACAACCTCACTAGCATTTGTTGCTGGCTAATTTCAAGATAGTAGCCATTCTTTGTGGAGTGAGATGAAATCTCAGAGTTGTTTTCATGTGCATCTCTTGAATGGCCAGAAACATTGAGCATTTCTTCATATACTTCATAGCTGCTTTTACATCTTCCTCTGAAGAGTGTCTGTTCATTCAGATGGCCATTTTTGAATTGGGTCTTTAAATTTGAGGGGACTGATTTTAAAGACCCTTTTTATTTTTTTTAAAGCACCTTGTAAGTTTCAGAAAAAGGAGTATGCTAAGGTGACTGTGGCACATAGAGCTATGTCCATACCCATACCTGTGTCTGTGCTTCTACCTGTTCCTTTCTAGCTATTGCTTTTAGACCAATAAAATTGGCAATGTATTTGTACTTAGGAATATAAGGTTTTTTAAAACACAGTATGACAGACTAGAACTCAATATTGCAAGCTGAGGTTTTATTGTCTACCATGAGAAATACAACAATTCTGTAAGATTGGAAGATCATGCATTAATTGACACACTTTTTAGCTTATATTACCCATCTGAGTTGACCTTTATTTGGCTACAGGAGGTGGACATTTACACTGTACTATATCAGTCACTGAATATGGGGTAGCCCAGAAATAATGTACCTTTGGGCAAGGTGGCTTTGTAATTAAGGCACATCCTGATGAAGTTGCTCCTACACAATTAGTCATTCCTTAGAGGAGATATGAGAGTTCACTTTGATAAAAATTCTTGGCATTTTAGGAACAGGGAGAACTTCCTCAACTCAGTAAAGAACAACTACCAAAACCTACAGCTCACTTTGCACTTAATAGTGAGAAACTGGGTGATTTGTCTAAAGACAAAGATGTCCTTTGTCATCATCTCTGTTCAGCCTTGTGCTAGAGGTCCTTCATAGTGCAATAGGACAAGAAAGAGATGAAGATTTTTTCCTATTAGGAAGAAAATACTGTAATTAAACTCTTCTTCTTTTTTTTTTTTGAGACAGGGTCTTGCTTTGTAGTTCAGGCTAGCTCTGAGCTCACTATGTAGCCTAGGCAAGCCTCGAACTCAGCAATCCTCCTGTCTTTGCCTCCCGAGTGCTGGGATTACAGGTGTGAGCCACCACGCCCGGCATTAATCTCTTCTTATTTTCAGATATTATGATCATCTAGCTACAAAGTTCCTGTAAATTATTATAGGAAGGTAATAGGATAAAGGTATGATGTAACAGTCAAATGCTTTGCTGTATACCTGGCAGAATTTGGGCTGGTTCCTTCAGGATCTCTGAGCTTATATTACCCATCTGAGTTGACTCTTATTTGGTTACAAGAGGTAGACTTTTACACTGTACTATATCAGTAACTGAACATGGTTTAGCTCATGAATGAAAAATTGAAATTTGGGATTGAGAAAAGAGCATTTACAATAGTATTCCCCAAATGAAATACCTAGGCATGTATCTAACAAAAACTTATGGAATCTATATGAGGAAAGCTATAAAACTCTGATGTAAGAAATCAAAGATCTAATAAATGGATAGATATCTTACTCTTATAGGTTAAAAGATTTACTATTGTTAATTTTGCCCTCTTGATCTATAGATTCAATTCAATCCCTATCAAAATTTCAGGAGGCTATTTTGTAAATATTGAGAAACTGATTATGAAATTTGTATGAAAAGGCAAAAGATCCAGAATAGGCAATACAAGATTGAAAGGGAAAAACAAAGTCAGACGACTGACAGTGTTCAACTTCAAGATTTATGATAAAGCTACAGTAATCAAAATGGAGTGATACTGGAAAAGTATAGACAGATAGATCAAAGGAACAACACTGAGACCTCAGAAATATAGTGCAGTATCTTTGACAGAAGAGTAAAAGCAGAAAGGCAGTGTAGTGAAAAAAGATAGAATTTCCAACAAATGGTGCTATTGGCCATGCCTAGGCAAAATAAAAAAACAAAACTAGAGAAAAGCCAATCTAGATACAGACTTCAAACTTTTCAGAAATTTTAACTCAATGGGTCATAGACCTAAATGTAATCCACAAAATTATAAAACCTCTAGAACATAATATAGAGGGGGAAACCCTAGATGACATTGAGTTATCGGTGAGTTTTTAGATAAAATCAAAAGCATAATCCATGATAAGAAAAAAATTTGAAAAGGCAGACTTTAGACACTGTTAAGCAAAAGAAAAAGTAAACCACAAATTCAAAGTATTTGCACTTATCTGGAAAAGAGTTTATTTTTAAAAATATGTACAGAAATCTTAGAATTTGGCAGTAAGAAAACAAACAACTCAGTTTAAAAGTAAGCAAAATATCAGAAAAGTGACATCACTAAAGAAGATGTATAGATAACATGACACAAATACATGAAAAAAATGTGAAACATGATTTGTCATCAGGGAATTGCAAAAGAAAACAAGTACCTCTACACATATAGTACAGTCCTATTTCTTACAAAGCCAACCAAAATTTATCATACAGTTCAGCAGCACACTCATTTCTACAGCTGATCTGAAAACTTTTTGCCCAAAAGTTTTCACTTAAGTGTTTATAGCAGTTGCATTCATAAGCACCCCAAATTGAAAGAAACTAAGATATTTTCAATACATAAATGGATAAACTATGGTTCAGCCATTCAATGGAATATTATTCACTGAGAAATTGAAATGAACCACCAAGCTATAAGAAGAAATGGATGACTGTAAAGTGCATATAGCTTAGTGAAGGAAGCCAGTTTTAAAACAGCACATATTGTTTGGTTTCAATGCATGACTTTTGAAAAAAGCCAGATAATGAAAAGATAAGTGGTTGCTATAGGTTTGAGGAAACATAGGAAGGGTTGAATACAAGAAGAAGGAATTTTTAGGATAGTGAGACTACTCTGAACATTATTATAATCTGACAATGTAATGTATATGTCAAAATCCATGAACTCCAAAAGAGCTATTTCCTTCTTCCTGAAAAAGTTAAAGACATCATATTACAGAGATACATGCATACCAATGTTACTATCAGCACATTTCATAATAGTCCCTCTTTCAAGTAGCTCCTGTGCCTGTCAACAGATTAAAGATGTGGTACCTATAATGGAACACTACTTTGGATAAATTTGAGATATTTGTAGGGAAATGGATGTGCCTTAAAAACATAATGTTAAGTGAAATCAATTGGACACATGACCTTAAATACCTTGTGATTTGTCTCATTTGAGTAAAGTAGAAATAAAGAGGAAATAAACGATTGTTCAAAGGAACTGGGGAGATAGATCTTATGCAAATGAGAAGGGGATCAAGAGAACAAAGGTGAGGGAAGGGGAGAAGATGCAGACTTAAAATGATTTAAGATGTGTCGTGTACATGTACCAACTACTCACAATGAATGTAATCCTTATGTGTTGCAAACATGAACTAAGATAATAATGATTATAATATTATTAATAATTAAAATGGAGGAAAGGCATCAAGACCTGGAGGGATGATAGTGGAGAGTTGGTAGGGGAATCAAAAGAATAAAGATACGTTAAGTTCTTGAACCTACTTTCTAAGATAAATGTAAACTTCATGTACAGCAAACATGTACTAATAAAAAAAAGTTAAGGGAATCCTGGGATATAATGCAGACTGACCAAGCAGTCCAATTTGATTGCACATGAATAAAACAGCCTCACTGAATGGAAAGTAGGCAAGGAAAGAGACTAACCTAGGTAACTTTGGACATAGTGGCATCTGTAAAACTAAAGGCAAAAGAAGCTGTCCATAAACAATTTATTCTAGTTAGCAAAGTATCTGATGGCAAATTGTTATAAGTAATTCTGTATTGTTAAACATTTATACTAAAATTGAACGATTAATAAAGAGATGGTAGATTATAGAAACCATTTGTTTTCAGAGTTAGAGTATAAACTTATTGATAAGCAGGGGGAGGAGTGAGAATGATTCATGTGGTAATAGATCAAAATTGGAGATAGAAGTATGAATATATGCTTAGTTTGGTATTGTTTGGGTAACTGCATTCCTAAGGTTCATGTGTTAATAGATTGGTCCCTGATTCCTTGTACTCTTGGGGAGAGGTAGCACCTAGTAGAAAGTTTCCAGGTCATTGGAGATGTGCTCTTGGCAGGGGTAATGGAACTATAGTCTCTTCCTTGTCTTCTCTTTTGCTTCTGGCAAAGGAGAGAAATGAGGTGAGTGGTTTTGTTTTACTACTGATGTGCTCCCTTGCTGAAAACAACATGCCACCCAGTCATGGATAAAAACCTCCAACACCATGAGCCACAATAAACATTTTCTCTACAAGTTGGTTATCTCATGTAATTTTTTTAGTGACAAAAAGCTAACATATAGATATGGATTATATATAGAAATATTTGTAGATACTTGTACACACTCAAGTATTTCCTTATTTGCTCAGCAGAGTAGATTTAGTAGCAACGTTATAGTAAGAATAAATGCAACTGGTGGTAGATGATGGTTTTTATACCATTTTCCAATACAGGGAATTAGGTCTTTTTTAGGGTTTTAAGATTTAGGGTAGGGCCAGAGATTTAGCTCAGTAGTTTCAGTACCTGCCTAGTAAGTGCAAGGTCCCTTGTTTGATCCCTAGTAGGTAACCACATACAACAATACTGGGTGTGGTGACTCACACCCACCAGCAATCATTACCACATTCCAAAGTGCCTGGTGTGGTGGCTCACTCCTATAATCCCAGCATTTGGGAACAGAGGCAGGACGATTGCTGAATTTGAGGCTTGCCTGGGCTGCATAGTGAGCTCAGGGCCAGCCTGAACTACAAAGTGAGACCTTGTCTCAAAAAAAAATGATTTACGGTAGGAAATGTCCCATATACCCTGGAGCCATCTTATGTGCCAGAAAGTAAAAAGACACTTTTGACATTAAAAAAATGAGAAAGTCCCAAGCACACCCCCAAGAAAATTCCCACAATGATTATAGTATGTCAAAACCCCATAGGAATCAAGTGAAAGAGCTTCCAACAGTCAAACCTGGAACAATTTTATCAATAAAATAAAGTTGTATTAGATTATAACCCAAGATAAAAATTAATATATATTTGTACTGATATAAATGATCAAATAAATAAATGTGAGGGGATAACACACACGTGTTCTGTGCAGTAGAAATATGAAAAATTCATGTGGCTACTCTGTGGCCCAAGGTAGCAGAGCATAACTTCCCTTCATTTAATGTGGGCTGTGGATTATACCTTCTTGGAAGCATGGAGGTGGATAATTGTGTAGTGAGAAAGTTGGTCAACATGACCTCAGTTTGGTGTTCAGGGTTGCTAACTCCTTGATAAGTTGTGAAGAGGCTGACACTCTGCCTCTATGACCTTCCTCACCAAAGCCTGGTCAAATCATGAGAAAAGTAGCAGACAAGTCCTAGTCTTGGGAGATAGTATAAAACTTCTTATCAATACTTCAATATTCTCAGAGGAATCAGAACATAAGGAAATTGTAGGAAACTGTCATAGGCAAGAGGAACCTAAAGCAATCGGACAACTGAAAAAAATATGGTATTCTGTTATATTCTGGAACAGTAAAATGGCATTAAGTAAAACCTCAAGTGTTACTAATAAAGTAGGGGGTTTAGTTTATAATAGCACATCATTTTTTTTCATTAATTATGATAAGTGTACCATGCTAATGGAAGAGGTTAGTGATAGTGAGAGTTGGGTACAAGGTTTAAGGGAGCTATCAATACTGTTCTTGAAATTTTTCTCTAAGGCTTTCCTAAAAAGTAAAGTTTTTTTTTTTTTGAGACAGGGTCTCACTTTGTAGTTCAGGCGGGCCCTGAGCTCACTATGTAGCCCAGGCAAGCCTCGAACTCAGCAATCCTCCTGTGTCTGCCTCCAGAGTGCTGGGATTACAGGTGTGAGCCACCACGCCTGGCACTGTGGTATGTGGTGTTGATTGCCAGTGGGTGTGAGTCTCCACGCCCAGCATTGCATGTGGTTCCCGGGATCGAACTCAGGACCTTGCGCTTGTGAGGCAGGTGCCGGAACCACTGAGCTAAATCTCCGGCCCAAAAGTAAAGTTTTTATTCAGTTAAAAACATGTTTTCCAGGCATTGTACCAGGTAATAGGGTGAGGAAGAAATGATCCTGTTCTTACAGATCCCACGTTAATGAATCTACAAGGTGCATGAAAATATAGTTTAGTATTCAAGTAAGTCATGGATAAAGGCTCTTGGAAACCTAAGAATGAAGACTTCTAAGCTACATCTTGTGAAAAACCTAATGTTCTCCATAGAATTTCTGTGAAAACCCTGTAGGGTGTTGTGGTTCTTTTCTTGCTTCTGGGCTAGGTTTCTCTTCCTGATGATACCATTTACATCTTAGCCCCGAACACTCTTCCCTTTGTTTCCATCTGTGCTAGCCCAGATATGGTGCTCTTTTCCTTCTCTTTTGCTCATGCACATGGTTGGTCAGACTTTACTAAAGACTGAAGATATGGAATGTGTTTTCATGTCTTGATATAAAAAATCTTAAAAGTGCAGATTTGACATAATATTCTTAAAACTTTCTTGGCTTCCACCCATAAAGAAATTTTCCTTCTATAGTATCTATCTCCTCTCTTACACACTTCTGCTTACCTCCAGTATTCTGGGTCAACTCTTCCCCACAATAGTTTATCTCTGCATTTCTTAGTTTCTTCACAAGGCAGGTTTGAGGTCTTATGTTCTTCACACATAGCAGTCTGGCAAAATATGTTTCTTAATATAGATAGATTTTTCTAAAATAACAAACTAAGAATGAAAAGAAACCCCAGGTGCCAATGGTTAAAATAGTAATTCCCTTCTTCTTTACCTGGTAAGACAACAAGTTCAGTGTTTCAAGTAAAAATGGAAGTTATTAAGCAGGTGCATGAGAATATTATCTACCACAGTTGGAGGGCAACTCAGTAGTTATAGGAAGAGAACAATGGAAGTTATTTTCTGTATTCCTTCTTTTCTATGAGGAAGTGCCTCCTTCATTATTTTCTCAAGGTAGCTATTGGACAACTGAACTTTTTCCATTTGTTTCATTGCGATATCTCTGCCCAAAGTAGCATTTTTGTACTTCAGTTCTGCCCGATGTTTCAGATCACCTCTTCCTTGCTACTTGATTCGGTTTGATGAAAGTTTTATCTACTTCTTTGAGTTTTGGCTAATAAGGGTCAGCATTGATATGCCTATGCCCAGAAATTCTCCAAAATATTAGTTGTTGTTATTGTTGATGCATTATTACTTATTGTTCAGGACAGCTTTATTCAGTTATTCATAGTTATAATTTTGTCAAGTGCCTCCTTATTGTGAGATGATTAAAAGGAGGCCATTTTCTTCATGTCTCTCCTGGTTGGAAGAAAAGTTCAAGGAATATATCAGTCATGAATCCTTTTGTTTCTAGCTATGAAACCCTAATCTCAATTCAGTTAAGCTTACAAGATCAAGGGAAGAACTAATGGATCCAGAATCTTGGCAAAGAGAATTATATATGTCTAAATATTTCTCATGTTTCTCCACTTGTGTTTGACTTTTTCTGCTTGCAAGTCCTTGTTACAGCTGTAAATTTCCCCACTGTCCTAGCTCAGCATCCCCAAGAAAAGGGCAGTGTTTGCTTTTACTAATATTATATATAAGTCAGGAAAAAGCTCTAGACAGCTCACTTAGAGTCACTAACTCTTTCCTGACACCAACTACTATTGCTAAAGGGATGGGTATAATGGTAAGCTTGACCTGGGATGCTAGTTATCTCTGAGGGGAGTGGATTAGGGAGGATTAGGGAACTATGACAGCCTCAGAATGACAGCAGGTCACTATAAGGCAAACAATGTCCACTCCCAAAAGAATGCTGCTGCTTTTTCATGATGGGATGATGTGTATAAGTAAATTCCTGGAAAGACACTGGAATAAAGAATAAAGTTGATAGATCTTGTAGGTTCAAGGATTTAGCCCTTAGAATTACTTAGCCTGAACCCTTTTCTCAGGAAGAGGAGAATGAACCCCACCTAGGTAGGGTGACTTGTAGAATCTGAGAGCATGAGATCTGAATAAAATGGCCATGAGAACATCTTTAAGGGTCATTACCCTTTCCTGGACTATGAGGCCTCAGCTTGTTCTGAGGACCTGAGACTTGTAGGGTGGAACCTGGTGTCTCCAGCACACTATTCCTAGAAGGTTCTATTCAATGCACTTTTCCTTCTGAGCTATATGGAACCTTGTAGCTGGTTGTGACTGGTAGTATTCTACCCTGGGCTCCATAAATCTGAAAAAGGAGCATGAAAAGGATTTCATTTCTCTCCTGCTTGAGAGGTTGGAGATCTCACCTCCTGGGGGCCATGCCTAGTTCTGCATAAGAAAGTGGCTAAAGTGGTAGCATATGAGAGTTTTTTTTCCCTTCCTATTAATAGTTGCTGTGGGTTATAAAAATGGAACTCAGCAGGCATAGAAAGGCTTGCATCTATTTCAAAAGCACCTGTACATTCAGAGGCCAAAGAAAGTCTTTTGAGAGTGTACTGTAAAGAGTGTTGTCAGTGGTTTTTGTAGCTGCAAGCCCTGGCAGGGGTTCTGGACCAAATGAATGCCATCTTGTTTTCAGCTCCAGTCACAGCCTGGTAGAGTCAAGTCAGAGTGCAGCTGCAGTGAAGCTGTGTAGGACTTACTCAGAAATCGTTTGTAGGGGGCTTGGGGCCAGGGTTGAAGGACTATTTGTTCCTGCTCTCAGGGAGCTCACAGTCAAAACCACTGAAATCCACAAATCACACGTAAGTGTAGAAGAAGAGTGATAGGACTGGAAGTGTGAGAAAGCTAAAAGTCAATTAGTATGTTTAATGGAGACAGGCATTTTCTTTGACCAGATAAGGATGAGGGGCAGTTGATGGGTTGGGAGTGGAAATGAGGAAGGAAAGGCCAGGGATATAGCTCAGTGGCACCATGCCTCCCTGGCAAATACAAGGTCCTGAATTCAATACCTGGTGCGCGTGTGCGCACGCACGCACGCATGCACACAGAGCATGAGAAAGAGAAGGACCATAATTTTGTCACTGGGTTTATCAGTAACTCCTTGGGATCCAAAGAGAAATACAAGAAACATCAGGAAAGAATTTATTTTGCTGAATAATAAAGTATTTTATGATATTTTCTGAACAGACAATGAAATACCTTGAGATTAGTTAAAAGAAGGTTGTCTTGAAAAGCTATATGCAGATTAAAACATTGTTTTTATTTTTATGTTTTTGGTCAGGACATTTTCCATTTATGTCTGCATTTAGACTTAACTTTCCCATTCCCAATTAGAAGCTTTGTCCACTTAACAGAAGAGAAAGAAAGAATAAACCTGCCCAGTAAAGTATCTGTCCCAATTGGGAGAGAGAAATGAGAGGTTTTATCCTATAACCTTTACCAGGTCAGAGTTGCCCTTAAACATAGGACACCAGTTAAAATTGAATGCCAGAATACTTTTAAAATACACTGTGGTTTCACTAATCAGACTTGCTTGTTATCATGGTATTAAATAGATGACCAGGGGTTTTCCCCTTTGATGTGGCTTCATTAGATTAAATGATTACCCATCTCACATGTCTGATAAAACAAGTCCCATCACTATTGTCCCTAGTTTGTAGTAAAAGAGGGACTTTGTTTTGCTCAGGCAGAGCAATGGAAATACACTGGGTGAGGATATAACAAGAAATTAATCTTGGGTGTGTTAAAGGTCCAATTGCCTTTTGAAATTTCCTTCCATGGCCAGACCATGGTAAGGGCTTTTTAATGCTCCCCTCCACTACCCTTAAGTAAGACTTCCTCACCCCATATTTGTACAGTTGGAGAAAAGAGTAGTGGACAACTCATGGAGGGGCAGACCCCCACAGAAAATGAAATTGAGGACAGTGTGAGTAAAGAGGTTGAAAGGATAAGAACTGAAATAATAGTGATGAGTCTTCTCATCTGATCCACAGTGGGTGGTTCTATGGGGGATGTTCTGAAAATCTAGTATTAAGGGCCCATATATATTGAATGAAATGGGTCATGTTGACAAAGGCAGTGCTTCTTTAGCTGTAATGTCAGACATATTACCTGGGGATCTTGTTAAAGTAGAGATTCTGATTCAGCTGGTCTGGGGTGGAGTCTGACACTGTATTTTTCTAACAAGCTCCTGAGTGATGCTGTTGCTGCTGGAACATTGCCCATGTTTTGAGTACTGCTAAAGAGAAATTGTACTGGATCCATGTTAAAAGTTGGTACGGCAACTTAATTGTAGTAGGACTCAATACTATTGCAATAGGGGAGAAAGATCGAACTCAAGTTCTACCACAGCAGGGTTAACTTGGAATTTATAGTCAAGAGACCAGGTGAGGGAGGGGATAGAGAATTATCAAGAGGAACTTAGTTGGATTCCTGGGATTGTAGAAGAGGAAACTGGGTGGCTATCAGGAGTAGGTGATTCTTGCTGAACAGACCTCAAATGAGTCATGCTAAAAATATCCTCAGCAGATCAAGGACATAAGGTAGTCACGAAGAGGGTTCTTACAAGCTCAGCTAAAGCTTCATCAGTGTGGGCATCCTTGTCAGCAGCAAAGGACTCAAGCTCAGAATTTACTCCTATATCACTCTGTGACTTGGTTTGTTTGGAATGAGTACCACTTCTACCCAAATTAAAGGACCAGTGCTATATATAGTATGTTACTATGTTCATAATCCATCTACATGTTCATTAGGAGAAAGCTGAAAAGAAATTATCAGATGAAAACCTTTTTGGGGTACCATCTAGTGACTGTTTATTGGAAAAGGCAATTCAGGGTGCTAGAAGACCATTATAGTTCTCCAATCCTGGAGAAATTAGGAGGTAGAAATGCTAATTAAAGTGGGTTTAATTCTGGACCCTGACTCATGTACATCCATCTCACATAGTAATTTCAGGGAGTTCTCTTTCAGCCCTCTCTCAATATATTTCATTACTTTTTTTTTTTTTGAGACCAGGTCTCACTTTGTAGTTCAGGCTGGCCCTGAGCTTGCTCTGTAGCCCAGCAAGCCTTGAATTTAGCAATCCTTCTGCCTCTGCCTCCTGAGTGCTGGGATTACAGGCATGAGCCAGCAGACCTGACTATTGTCATTACTTTTAAAGGAGGTTTGAGAATATAAAATTAATCTATGCCTATTATATGTACTGGAATGTCTTCTGTTGCTAATAACACAGTAGTCCACAAAGTAAGTTATTAAGAAAAGAAATTTATTTTGGTTCACAGTTGTGGAGTTACATAGTTGGAAGGTCGCACCTGGTGATAGTCTTCTCATAGGCAGAGTCCTGAGGTAGCACACAGCATTATACTGCAAGAGATAGGGAACACATGCATTTGTTTATGTTTTTTTTCTGGTCTTTATCACTATTCTCATGTGGCCACCAGGATTCAATAATAAACTGTCCATTTTGACAACTTCATCTAATCCTGACCATTTCTCAAAGGTCTCACCTCT
>PVIC010021883.1:0-28149 GCA_004025085.1 Thryonomys swinderianus
CTCTCTCGCTCGTCTTTTTTTGGAAGAGTGCAGGTCCTGCTGCAGTTAGTTCATTGAAAAACTCAGTTACTTTTAGCAGAGATCAAGAAGAGACTGCTTTCGTCTTCTTCTCCGTTGACCGTTACGCTGTTTTATAGAGAGTCGCAATAATGCCTAAAAGAAAGGTAAGTAAAATGGGGATTTAGAGGGAGATTAGCTGCTGAAATATATATTTACTAAGGCAGAAATTTTTTTCTTAAAAAAAGCATTTTTATCTCTAACTTGATTCCGTGATGTACCGAGTATAAGGGCAGGGAAAAAGGAAAGAACAGTCGGTTTAAGTTTTAGGGTGTCTCTCATGCAACTGGTAGTTTACTTTTGATGTACTTTGTTTAAGGCGAAGAACTGCTTCAGAGGTGTCTCTGCCGAATTACAAACAGCCATAGTGCTGCGCCTGCGTTCGTTTCCTACTCCACCCCCTTCCTCCGCTTACTCTATTGAACATTTTCCCCGGCCACACTTTCAAGAGCCAATTACCTCGTCTGCCTCCTGCTTTTCTCCTTTGGGAGAGAGAAACCCAGTCTTCCTGTCCAGTCTTCCTTCCTTACTTTTTTTCTTTCTCTCCTCCCTCTTTCCCTTCCTTCCTTTCTTCCTTGTTTCCTACCTCTTTTTTTATTCCCTCCTCCACTTCTCGTCTTGTCAGATTCCTATGAAATGGTAATATTGTGCCATTAGGCGGCGCAGATTTCAAAGTGTCCTAGAAAAGGGAACGCTTCGCCTCAGTAAGTAACAACTTTCAGGTTGAGAGATTTGGCTCCCGGAGCTCTAGCTGAGGCGAAAGGCTGATAAGGGTCCCATCCCATAAACTGTTGTTGATGTTTGGAGACAACAGATTTGTTCGCTTTAGACATACAGAATTACTCTCAATTATTCAAGGGCTACAGCTCTTTTGGAACCCGCACCTCCAAATTTCTAGCATCTTATATAGGAAATAAATTCATGGTGTGTGTGTGCGTGTGTGTGTGCGTGTGTGTGTGCGTGCGTGCGCGCGCGCGTTTGCGTTTGATGAGTTTCCCGAATCCTGTAGAATTCAATTGGAACGTGGTTTCATTTTAAGACCATAAAACATTATACTAATGTAAAGCATTATGATTGTTTATCTATATTTATATTAACCTGTCTTTCTTCTCTGGCCCTAAAACATAGGGATCAAGCTGAAATTCCCCGGTGATCTAGAGCATGCGTTTGAATCTTGCAAAAGTTTGATAATTACCAGGATGCGCGGTTGCTCTGAAATGGAAAGGAATTGTTTCTCTCTGAGGTTCTCCATTCTCTGCCTTCCTAGGCTTGTGCAGTGGGTCTTGCTGTTTTACGCATTTGACAACAATCTTTCAGCAGCCATTAGCGCGAAGTTTTAAAACATGCAGCCAGCTTCTCAGAATAAAGCACCGATTTATAACACAAAGTTCCTCCTCTAAGCACTGTAGGGAATTGCAGTTCTTGTAGGCAGAACATGACAAAGAATCAGTGCAGAGGGTCTAATAGCTACGGGCGCATAGCAAGTATACATGAGGAGAGGGAGGCTGCCTGAAGCTTCGCCTTCATTTGGCCAGTACCCATCTTTTGTTTTATCTCTCACGCAGTACGTCAAGTGTATTTCAAAACGAGCATGGTTTGCTTTTAAGAAATGCTATTTACACATAAAGATGAAGCTGATTATCAATTGTGTAAACAAGTCCCCAACACACACTTGCATCCTGATGTACACTTACACTTCAGTAGACATGACTACTTTGGTGGGAACCCAGAAAAAATCAGCAATATTGCAACTACACTCCATAGGCAGTATGTTCTGATGGATTCGATTATACTGATGATCTTATTTCTGTGTGCTTTTCTTCTTTTATAGCTTGGAAATCAAGGTGAAACGAGCCAGGAGGTGAGTACCTATAGTTTTAGAATCTGTGAGGGAAAAAAAAATAATTTATTTTATGAATTTCAGACACATAAACAGCTAAAAAGACACCTGTTGGTGTATTTGGACCATATGAGTTTCAAAATGGGATGTCAGTGAACTCTTTCATAAATTAGTAATAAAAAGTACAAGCTTCTCAGAATTTAGAACCTTGTGCTTGTTAAGATCTGGAAAAATCAACTTCTTAAGTAATAAATATACAAATTAAACTTTAAATTTGTTTATCAGCTGTCAAAAAGGGCCTGTATTTTCATAACTTACTGACCACTGGATTTTTTTCCCTTAACATAGGAAGGGTCCAGAAAATAGCACAATGAAAAGATATTTCCACAATGTTTTTGCTAAACCAGTTAACAATTGTTGCTTTAATTAAAATATTTATGCAATGTTACAGCAAGTATTTTCACCACAATAAAATAATTCTGGTTTTGTGTATCTGTAATTATCTTACCTGTTAATTTTTTTTTCATTTATAGCCAAAGAGAAGATCTCCTAGACTCTCTGCTGTGAGTACTTTTTTTTTAAGAAACACATGCATTGTGAAATGTTTTAAAACTTAGAGAACACTGAATAATATTACATTTAACATTAGGTTTATTTTGAAGTTTTAAAAAAGTATTTCACATTAGGGGATTTTTTCAAATGTTAATTTCTAAACAACATTCATTTATTTTAATTAAGAAGTTGGATTTCTTTGTCCAAGATTTTTCATCAATTAGAGTTTTCTCTTCTCCTGTTTTTCCATGACTTCATTTTTTTGATGCAGATACCTGTGCCCTTTGTACAACAGTTGAAACCTCAAACAACATCAACTCCAGGAGCAAATATTAAATTTCTAATGTTGAGTGAAAACTGTGGGGGTTTTTTAGAAATATTTTTGAAAAGTCATACAGGTGAAAATTTTGTGTTATTTCTTCTTCAATTAGTAATCGGATATATTACACCATATAATATGTATGAACATTTTGGGTTGGGAATGGTTTTTCCTGTTTGGATATTCTTCACAATGATTCAGTACTTTTTGTAGAAGCAAAACACCATTTTAGTCAAATAGACCCATTAAATGTATATGCTTTTTATATTTCATAGTCACTGAGAAAACTAAGGGTACAAAGTAAGGAACTAAAGTAATACTTCGTTATAATAGTAGTAATTGACATGATAATATTGTTCACTTTGCCTGGTTCACTTTCATATGCCTTAAATTTTTTTTTTTTTTTTTTGAGACAGGGTCTCGCTTTGTAGTTCAGGCTGGCCCTGAGCTCACTATGGTGCCCAGGCAAGCCTTGAACTCAGCAATCCTCCTGCCTCTGCCTCCAGAGTGCAGGGATTACAGGCGTGAGCCAACACGCCCGGCACTGTATGTGGTTACCGGGATCGAGCTCAGGTTCTTGTGCTTGCGAGGCAGGCGCTGGAACCATTGAGCTAAATCTCCGGCTCCATATGCCTTAATTTTGTATGGACGTAATTGTTGTTATACAAATGTCTATCCTCTCATGATGCTGTGGGTAAAGGCATACTAAAAATAGAATAGCATCAATATTAAGTTCATTTTTAGTTGTCTCATACATAAGGATATCTTAAGGTTTGGTGGAGTTGTTTAAATTACAAAAGGCTAAAGCTATAAGAAATATCACCAAGGGCCGGAGATTTAGCTCAGTGGTTCCAGCACCTTTCTCGCAAATGCAAGGTCCTGAGTTCGATCCCCGGAAACCACATACAATGCTGGGCGTGGAGACACGCCCACCAACAATCAACACCACATACCACAATGCTGGACGTGGTGGCTCACGCCTGTCATCCCAGCACTCGCGAGGCAGAGGCAGGAGGATTGCTGAGTTCGAGGCTTGCCTGGGCTCCATACTGAGCTCAGGACCAGTCTGAACTACAAAGCGAGACCCTGTCTCAAAAAAAAGAAAAAAGAAAAGAAAAGAAATATCAGAGATCATATAAACCCACTGTTGCATAGTTTAAAATTTGGAAACTTGGCATATTTACAAAATGCTTAGAAATCTTTGACTAAAGAATATTTTAAAGACTAGAGCTAATGAATTATTAATTATAACTGACTTACTAATAATAAAAATGGAAAAAATGTCTTATTTTATTTTTTCTTATGCTACAATAATCTATTTCTATGTTAAAACAATAATCGCAGATTTTTCTACAAATTCTGCTTCCAAATCTAAGAAAGATATACATATAAATACACACTAATAATAACAACAAAAATGTGATAATAAAATATGCATGATGAACTTGTAATTTTTTTCTTTGCTCTACTTTTCATTTATACACAGTCAAACTGGTAAATAGAGCTTATTTCCTTTAAAAAGAGAAAGTAAGGCTGGAGGCGTATTTCAGCGATAGAGCATTTGCCTAGCATGCATGTGTGGCTGGATTGGGTCCCCAGCAAGTGCTGAGGCAGGGGGTAAGGCTAGGTAAAGACAATATGTAATCATAGATGTTAAAGTTTGTTTACCTTTCTTGGCTCTCTGTCTCATTTGTTTAAAAAGCAATAATAATTTAATTTTTTTGTTGTTCATTTGTTTGTTTAGTTTTTTGAGTCAAGGTCTTGTTTTGTAGTTCAGGCTGGCACTGAACTCACTTCGTAGTCCAGGCAACCCTGGAACTCCCAGCAACCCTCCTGCCTCTGCCGCCCAGGGATTGGACTCAGAAGCTTGCACTTGCCAAGCAGATGCCAGAACCACTGAGCTTAATCCCCAGCCCCTAAAGTTTTTCATCAAACTTCACATCTGTCTTCACATTTGCCTCTACGTTCTCCGTGCACTGGGTGGCATTGCTTAATTTCCGTACATAAATAAAACAACTTCAAAGAGTTTATGCTTTTGCTTTAGTCTTACCACATAGGTGGCACATGTATGATTCAAACACAGGTTTCTGGCTTCTCAACTCAGTGATCTTTCTAGTATATGTGTACATATGCAGAGAGCTTTCTTGGGAAAATAGTCATGATTCAAAACCTTTCAAAATTTCTAAATACAAAGATTGAGGAAATTATTTCCCATGGTGATTTCTTAAATATGACTAAATCCTTTTTCTCTAATATAACATTTCTCCTTATTACTATCAGTGGAAGCTTTACAATTAACAAAATCTTGGTGCTAATTATTAGATTAGACGCAGCTAAATGGATACTTCCTCATAGAAAGAATAAATGTACTGGTGTAATCTGATGGTGGCCACTGGTCAGTATTCTAAGTAGCGGACTCTCCTACACATCATTAAAATAAAAGCAAACTTCTTCAATTTACATTGGGGGGGCACATTCTCTTTTAATATGCTGCTTTAATACTTGAAATAAAATTTAAAATGTTATGTTAATTTTGCTATCACTTTCCCCTCAATTGTTATGAAAGTTGATAAATGAGTTTAGTCAGGTAAATTTTATATTTATTGTTAATTTTTTTTTGAGACAGGGTGTCACTTTGTAGTTCAGGCTGGCCCTGAGCTCACTATGTAGCCCAGGCAAGCCTCAAACTCAGCAATCCTCCTGTCTCTGCCTCCCAAGTGCTGGGATTACAGGTGTGAGCCATATTGTTAATTTTTTATGTGTTGCTGAACAGAAAATGGAAAACAAAAAAGATAGGACATGCAAAAAAAAAAACATAGATCCAAATGCCAAGATACTAACTAAAATCAACCAAGAAGTTGTTAAACAAGATTGTAACAATAAAAATGCTCAAAATGGAAAAATCCAAAATTATAGAGGAATCATTTAATAGTGGATACTAGTGAAGGAAACCTTATTTGAATTATAGTTTAAAAGTTGAAAAACAGGGCTGGAGATTTAGCTCAGTGGTTCCGGCGCCTGCCTCGCAAGTGCAAGGTCCTGAGTTGGATCCCAGTAACCACATATAGTGATACAATATTGGGCATGGTGACTCAGGCCCACCAGCAATCAATACCGCATACCACAGTGCCAGGTGTGGTGGTTCACGCCTGTAATCCCAGCACTCGGGAGGCAGAGGCAGGAGGATTGCTGAGTTCCAGGCTTGCGTGGGCTATATAGTGAGCTCAGAGCCAGCCTGAACTACAAAACGAGACCCTATCTCAAAAAAAAAAAAAGTTGAGAAACATTAAATGAATGGTGAATCTTTAGTATAATGATACTTAAAGACAAATGAAACTGGCTTATTTTATATTTTATGAAAAAATGAAACAATTTCACAATAAAATAAGTAAATAACAGTAGTTAATATACTGTGTATTATTTTCAAGGTATTTACTTAAGAGTACAAAGCAGCTCAAAAGAGTCTTACAAAGCAGAAACAAAGAGATAATAACACAAAACTTTTTTTTTTTTTTTGAGACAGGGTCTTGCTTTGTAGTTTAGGCTGGCCCTGAGCTCACTACGTAGCCCAGGCAAGTCTCGAACTCAGCAATCCTCCTGCCTCTGCCTCCCAAGTGCTGGGATTACAGGCATGAGCCACCACACCCAGCGACACACAAAACTTTTTTAATGAAGAAAATAGTTTTGAAATATGCGAAAACTATACATACCTGTGAGAAGACAGTCAGCATTGCTATTAGTGCAAAAATATCAACAGTAGTGACTTAGTACTGACATAATGAACCACTTATTAAATATGTGCCCATTTTTCATGAACTTTGTCAGCATATAGCATATTTGTAAATCTTTTTGTCTGAATACATGATTCTTTTATTTACAGAATTTACAAACACCACAACAAAACAGGGTAAGAATATTTAAGTAATTTTCTTTGACTATTTTATGCCTAGTGGATTTTAAGTACTTCAGAAAATACTGAAAATGGGATATATTACTATGTAGTGATCAAATCGAAATATTAAGTAAGTGATCTTATGATATTTGGTGTAGGACTTTTTAAATAATTTTTATGAAACAGCCTAATTTTCTCATTTGTAGAAACAATGAATTATTTTCCAAGTGCATGTTTGTATGCCTCCTACTCACTGAAAATTGCTGACATAGAATAATCTTATACCACTTTTTATGTATTTTCATTGTGCTTAATCATGTTTCTAAGGAAAAATATTTTAATAAGTTCTCCTGAATTTATTACTACCTATATCTGTGTGAGAATGTTTGTGTAAAGACATTTTAGTTAATCTTCTTAAAATATTTTCTTCACTATGTGATTTTCTATAGCAAAATTACTTTCTTGTAAGAGAAATATTAATTTAAATATGTAGGAAAAACAACTCTAAAGTTAAAATCATTTTTCTATCTACACAATTAGGCAATAGCTCCTGAAAAAGAAATGGAGAAAATAAAAGAGGAAGAAATTGATGACACTGAAGAACAGGAAGAAGAAAAGGAAGAAGCAGTGACAACAGAAGGAAAACAAGGTGAAAGCGATCAGAAAAACAAAGAGGATCAAAATAAAGAAGAGAAAGGAGAAGATGAAAGACAAGGTGAAGATGAAAAAGAGGGAGAAGACAAAGATAGAAACAAGAAAGGAGAAGATGAAGAAAAAGAACATTATCAAAATGAAAGAAAGGACGAAGATGATCAAAATGAAGCAGGAGAAGAGGATGAAAAAGAGGAAAGCGATGGCAAAGAGAAGGAAGGTAATGAACAAGAAGGAAATGGAACAGAGAAAGGAAGTCATGAAAAAGAAGGAAGTGGAACAGAGAAAGAAGGTAGGAAAGTGAGAGAAGACAGAGAAAAGGATAAAGACGAAAAACAGAAAGGAGATGAAGAGAAAGATGAAAAAGAGTGGGAACATGGAAAAGATGATCAAGGTGGAAATGCAGAAGATGGAAAGAAAGAAGAAAAAGATGGCCAAAAGGAAGAAGAAAAAGACAAGGAAGATCTGAAAGAACATGAAAGAGAAGATGCAAGAGATGAGAGCAATAAAGAGGAAGAAGAAAACAAAACTGAAGTTGGAAATGAAGCTGAAATAGAAGTTGAAAATGATGCGGAAAAAAGAGTCTCTGAGTAATATTTAAAACTGCCCTACATAGTTTCACAATTTGATAACATGTACCTATGTGTAATATTTTACATAAATAAAAATTCTATCATGCATTTTATAAGCACTACTTTTTTGGCATTTCGTATCAGAACGTTACATAGATTTTATTAGTTATAAACTGCCTACTATGAAATTATAATCTAAAAACTTTGTGACAATAGTAGTGGAATATATAAATATATGCTTTCAACTTTGTCAGTAAATTTTGCTTTGTGTATATTATGTTTAAACTTTGAACTTTATATATATGATGGGATTTCCAAAAGAAAAAAAATTCATGTAATGAAATGTATGGCCCTCTAAATCATTTTTAAAGAAGATAAACTATTTTTATTTAATGCTATGAGTTAGCAATACCTGTCCTAAATATAATTATATTAATAACTTTGGAAAATATAAAGTTGCGATTCCATTTTTCAAAGAAATACCTCTATTTCAGAAGTGCAGTTTCAATTGTATTTGTGAAAGTTTTCCTAGAATGCACAAATTTTACTAGATGTATCTTAATTTTAAAAACGCTTCAAAGATGATTGTGATTATATCTCAAAATTGTGTCTAGTTAAATATTATGACTATATTTTTTATTGTGATGTTCATGAGCGCATTTAAAAATGTTCTTTGAGGTACAATCATCATAACTTGCTATTTTAGTCATTTCTAAGTGTGTTGTTATTTTTAGTATGTTCATACTTCTTTGCAACCATCATATCTGACTATTTCCAGAGCATTTTCATTACCCAAATAAAAATAAAATTACTAATTAACAGTTTATCCTTTTTTTTTTTTTTTTTTTTTTTTTTTTTTTTTTTTTTTTTTTTTTTTTTTTTTTTTTTTTTTTTTTTTTTTTTTTTTAGTTTTTTGAGACAGGGTCCTGCTTGGTAGTTCGGGCTGGTCCTGAGCTCACTATGTAGCCCAGGCAAGCCTCAAACTCACAGCAATCCTCCTGCCTGTACCTCCCGAGTGCTGGGATTACGGGTATAACCCACCACACCTGGCACTGTGGTATGTGGTACTAATTGCTGGTGGGGGTGAGTCACCATGCCCGGTATTGTTTGTGGTTTCCAGGGATCGGACCAGGGACCTTGTTCTTGCAAGGCAGGCGCCAGAACCACTGAGCTAAATCTCCGGCCCAGCATATTTTATTTTTTGATGAACATTTGGACTTCTATATTTTGTTAGTTATGAAGAAAATTTCTGTGGACATTCACGTACAAGTTCTTCATTTTTTTGTGAATATATATCTAGGAGTGAAGCTACTGAGTCTTGTAGTAATTCTGTGTTCAACATTTTAAGAAACTTCCAAACTTCTTCAAAAGTGCTTAACATTTTATATCTGCATTAGCAATACCAAAATACTAATTTTCCATATCTTTTCCAATATTTTTATTGTCTAACTTTTATTAAAGCCATTGGAAAAATAAAAGTCACGTGGCTTGGCTTTACATTTTTCTAATGATGTTGATCTTCCCATATTCATGTTGCCTATTTTTTTTTTCTTTTGAGACTGGGTCTTGCTTTGTAGTTCAGGCTGGCCCTGAGCTCACTATGGAGCCCAGGCAAGCCTCGGACTCAGCAGTCCTCCTGCCTCTGCCTCCCGAGTGCTGGGACTACAGGCGTGAGCCATCACGCCCGGCACTGTGGTATGTGGTATTGATTTCTGGTGGGCGTGAGTCTCCACACCCAGCATCGTATGTGCTTACCGGGATCGAACTCAGGACCTTGTGCTTGCGAGGCAGGCACCGGAACCGCTGAGCTAAATCTCCGGCCCCTATCCACTTTCTTGATTAAACTTGTTTTATTTTCTCTCTGCTTTTTCTAAACATAATTATTATCTTGATTTCCATTTCAGATTTTTCACTGTTAGTGTATAGAAATGACATTGATGATTATATGGATCTTGTATCATCAAATGTTGTTTAGTTTGCTTATTCACTCTACTAGATATTGGGTAGAGTCTTCAGGACTTCCTTTTAACAAAATCATGTCATGTAGAAGTTATAGTATAGTTCAGTGGTAGGTCATCTGCCTAGCATAAGGAAGATCCTTATCACCGCCAAAAATATGTTATCTATAAACAAAGTTTTATTTCATCTTTTCCAGTTTCTTTTTCTTGCATAACTACATTGGCTTCAAAAAGACTTAAATACTAAGAATACAAAACTGAACACACAAAATGCAGAAAGTACAGTTTCAATGCATAAGCATCTGTCACTACATTTCCTAGGGATGACCAGTCTGTTGCCATTTTACAACCTGAACCAAAATATAAGATAATGACACAGTATTCAAAATTACCCTTAAAGAGCTGTTTATCCATGCAGAGAACTTTTCTAGATCCCTTGCTCCCTAGCTGCATTCTACAACCAGACACTGCAGGGACATAACACCCAGCACAGCAATTGGTGTCTTTCGAAAGTTAATCACCAGTTTTCTTGTTTTTTAAGTAACAGCTTTATTGAACTAAAATTTGCACATTGGCTGGGCATGGTGGCTCACGCCTGTAATCCCAGCACTCGGGAGGCAGAGGCAGGAGGATTGCTGAGTTCAAGGCTTGCCTGGGCTACATAATGTGCTCAGGGCCAGCCTGAACTACAAAGCGAGACCCTGTCTCAAAAAAGAAAAAAAATTGCACATTGTACAATTTACAAAGTTTATGAGCAATCCAAACCCAATTCTAAGGAACAAATTCTCTAGGGTGCAGACATTCTGGAACATGGTGTTGTGGTGCACTCTCTTCTCAAAACAAACTCTTTCACTTTTGCAAACTTGTCACTGCAAGGGCTGGAGTCTTGGTGTCTCTTGTGATGTCCTCAGGCCATCTTTTTCATTGTCCTATGACTTCTCAACATCCAGATCCTTTCCTCTGTTTTCATAGTTCACAGTTTCACTAGAGCTTCCTTTCTGGCTAAATTCACAATATTTTTAAATCACTCTGCTGGGTTGTTCACTCTCAATTCTCAACATAGATCTGGATAAAATCATCCAACAGTAGCCATGCATCTGCCTCAACATTCGACTATCTTGAAATTTCTTCTGCCAGTTAGTATGCACACAGTTAAGATGGTTTCCTCATCTTATGTCTACTACTTCTGTACATCGGTGAAGTATACTGTTGGGATTTCAACTGGGATTGCATTGCATCTATATAGAAGTTGTGGGAGTATAGCCATATTGACAATATTTGTTCCTTCCACCCAGGAACAAAGGATGTCTTTCCATTTTCTGATATACTCTTCAATCTCCTTTCTTAGAGTGCTGTCATTTTCAGACTAGAGGTCTTTCATCTCCTCTTAGACTGATTCATAGATATTTCAGTTTTTGGATGCCATTGTGCAAGGGATTGACTACCCAATTTCTCTCTCTCAATGAGTCTGTTTTTTGTGCATAAAAGGCTATGGATTTTTTTTTCTTGAGACAGGGTCTTACTTTGTAGTTCAGGCTGGCCCTGAGCTCCCTATGCAGCCCAGGCAATTTTCGGACTTAGCAATTCTCCTGCCTCTGCCTCCTGATTGCTCAGTTTACAGACATGAGCCACCATGCCTGGCATTGTGGTATGTGGTACTGATTGTTGGTGAGTGTGAGTCACCACACCCAGTATTTTGTATGTAGTTACTGGGGATTGAACCAGGGACCTCGTGCTTGCTAGGCAGGAGCCAGAACTGCTAAGCTAAATCTCAGGCCCAAGTGCATGGATTTTTGAACATTGACCTTCTATCCAACTATGCTACTAAATTTCCCAATTAAGTCTAGCAGTCCTTTGGTTGCTTTAAAAAGTCACCCCTACCCATCAAGTTTAAAAACCCAATTCAAAAATGAGCATCTGAAATGGATAGACATTTTTCAGAGGAAGAAGTAAAATCAGCTCTGAAGCATATGAAGAAATGCTCATAATCACTGGTCATTCGAGAGATGCAAATGAAAACAACCCTGAGATTTCATCTCACTCCACAAAGAATGGCCACTATCACAAAATCAACCAACAATAAATGCTGGTGTGGCTGTGGAAAGAAAGGAACCCTTCTCCACTGTTGGAGAGAATGTAGACTGGTACAACCATTGTGGAGATCAGTGTGGAGATTCCTCACAAAACTAGGATTAGAGGTCTCATTTGACCCTCCTATTCCCCTGCTAAGTATATACATGAAAGAATTAAAATATTCATATCACAGCAACATTTGTCCACTCATGTTTATTGAAACTCAGTTTTTCATAGCCAAATTTCAGAAACAATCCAAATGCCCATCAACTGGAGACTGGATGAAGCCTAAGTGGGTTTTTATTTTTTATAAAGTGGAGTATTACTCCACCATAAATCTTTATTTCAGAGCAACTAATTAAAAAATATAACTGATTTCTGATTCTTAATTCTTGGAACACCCAGTATGTGCTCTGGAGGAAACACAGTCTCTATATGAGAAACTGGGTTACCTTGAACTAATCATACTATAAAGAAGTCCAGGATGGGAGATTTAGCTCAGTGGTTCCAGCACCTGCCTAGCAAATGCAAGGTTCCTGGTTCAGTCCCCGGTAATCACATATAACAATCCTGGGTGTGGTGACACACCCACCAGCAATCAGTACCACATACCACACTGCCAGGCATGATGGCTCACTCCAATTATCCCAGCACTTGGGAGGGAAAGGGGGAGGATTGCTGAGTTCAAGGCTAGCCTGGGCTACATAGTGAGCTCAGGGCCAGCTGAAGTACAAAGTGAGACCCTGTCTCAGAGAGAGAGAGAGAGAGAGAGAGAGAGAGAGAGAGAGAGAGAGAGAGAAGTCCACACCCAGAAATAAGTGTTTGGATTATACTCAGCTGTTCAAAATATCCCAGCTCAAGGGCTAGACCTATTAATGAAGAAGCCATCTTGCACAGTCAGCCAGCAAAGATTCCAGATGCCCCTACTCCTAGATTCTTCACCCTATGACTGAAATTACATGAGGGACTCTAAGAGTCCATGAGCTAATACCTGTCAACCTACAGAATCTTGAGAGACAATAATACATGTTTTATTATAAACTACTAAATTTTAGAATAGTTTGTTATAAACTAATAAGTGGAACAAAAATTACCAAAGGAGGAACCAAAGAATAGTCTTAAGACTAAATCACTTTAAAATCTTGGTTTAGAAGACCTCTTGCATGCTTATCACAATATTTTTTAAAAATAGTCTAAAAGACATATTTTTAGAAATTTCATAATGTCATGAACTAATGGAACAATCTAAAAGTACACACATTCGTATTCTTTCAGTCCCCTCCTCATTCAAGTACACAAACATACACACACACATACACATGCATGTGTGCACACACACACCTCTAAAAGAAAAACAGTAAACCAGATCAAATGAAACAAAATGGCACAGGTTTTCTCAATAACAAAACAGGAAGCTTGAAGCAAATGTGTTATGCTTTCAAAATTTTGAGATAATACAATCTTAAACCCAGAATGCTCTATCTAGATACTTCATCCATCAAGTATGGGAATAAAGTTATAACACTTGGGTACCTGTCAAATCTCAAAAGTATTATTTGTGATACACTCTGCCAGAGAGGTAATAGAATTTTTTTTCATTATATAAACTGTGGAGATTTTGTCACAAATATATGGAATGTTTCTTTTTATGAATGAGAATTATTGCATATGACCAATTTTAGAAGTAATTCTCAATTTTTTAGTGTGAAAATTATTCCCTATTACTAGTTTTAATCCCAGAACTCAGGAGGCAGAGGCAGGAAGATTGCTGTGAGTTGAAGGCCAGCCTGGGGCTACAAAGCGAGACCCTGTCTCAAAAAAAAAAGAAATTGTCTCCTTTTTAACCTTTGACAACACCCAACCCATTCTCCCATTCCTATAATTTTGTCACTTAAAGAATTTTATACAAATGGATTATACACTAAACTTTTGAAATTATTTTAAATGTCTCATTTCTGTGTATATATTTGTTCAGATGTGTGTGTGTGTGTGTGTGTGTGTGTGGTACTGGGGATCAAACTTGGGCCTTGTGCATCCCAGGTTGGTGCGGTACCACTTGACCTAAATCCCCAGCCTTCTCTGTATATTTATTTGTTTCTTTTATTACTAGTTCCCTTGTCTTATTGCTAAGTAGTCATAGGTTATATGGTATAAGTTTACCCACTGATGCATTCCTGAGATATTCCCTGTTTTGGTCTGTTACAGACAAACTACTATTAGTACCTTTATTAAATATGTTTGCATGATCACAGATTTTTATTTCTTTAACGAAAGAGCTTGAAAAAGTTATTATCTAGGTAGCACGATAGTTCTGCGTTGAACTTTGTTTTCTTTCTTTGGGGTACTAAAACTTGAAACCAGAGACTGCCCACATCCCCAGCCATCACGCATTCATTCATTCATTGCTGCTTTTGAGACAGGGTCTCACTGAGCCACTAAATTGCTGAAGCAGGGCAGGAACTTGCAATATTCCCAGCCCAGGCTCCCAGAGTCCTGAGATGATGGGTGTGCACCAAGAAACTACCAAACTTTGGCCCAGAGTGTCTCTTTCATTAGTTGTTCATCAGCTAACAATGAGTGATCCAGAGTCAACACTGTGGCTGTGCTGAGACTTAGGCAGAGGCCTACAGCCTGTGACTCTGCCCTGACCTCAACACAGCACTTTGGCCAGGACTTCTGAAACAGTCCCGTGAGGAACATCCCCAGAGATTGTGCTTTGGTCTGGCACAAAGTGAGTAAGTGCTGCATTTGCACTGAAACTTACGCAGAGGGCTAAGGGCCAATAATATCAGAGCATGACCAAAGACGTAACCATTTCCTAAGTGTTCTAAATATTAGTAAAAATCTTACTTTGCAGTAAGTATTTAACAGGAATAAGCCCAGAAATTAAACCAAAAAACAGCAATGACGAGAAAAAAAAAAAAAAACTAGAAATGAGCAAATGCCTGAATAAGACCCAAACACAAAATTCCAGATCCCCAAAGAGAGAGTAAAGGAGCAATAAGACTAAGAAACCTGAAACTCAACCACCTGAACTCCTTGAACTGGCAACAAAAGAGGATCTGGGACAAATGAAATCAGAAATAATTTCTTGAATAACAACACAATTGCTGATCATGGTGAAAGACACAAATAGAAAAAAATTAGAGGACCTCAGGAATATGAGGAATCAGCATAGAAAACAAATGTAATGCAATAACGGATGCAAATGGCAACCCAAGAAATTAAAACATCCAGTAAAATTTTATGCCACAGAGCAAGTCTGAAATCAGAATTTCAAACATAAAGGATAGGACTGCAGTTAGTGACCAGGAACTGAAAGATTTCTTAAAAATAGTGAGGGACCATGAGAAATCAATGCAGCAGCAACTAGATGATGCAAAGAAGAGCAACATAAATTTGATCAAAGTCGACAAAGAAAGAGGAGATATTACAAATGGCACAAAAAGAAATTGATCAGATACGTAATGGCAGAAAATTTCCCAAGCAATAGAAAAGAATTTCTAACCTACCATGATCTAAAAACTCCACAGTGAGGCATATAATAGTCAAAATACCAGAATCCTGGGCCAGAGATTTAGCTCAGTGGTTCCAGCACCTGCCTCACAAGCGCAAGGCCCTGAGTTCGATCCCGGTAACCACATACAATGCTGGGCGTGGTGACTCACGTCCACCAGCAATCAGTACCACATACCACAGTGCCAGGCGTGGTGGCTCACGCCTGTCATGCCAGCAGTCAGGAGGCAGAGACAGGAGGATTGCTGAGTTCCAGGCTTGCCTGGGCTACATAGGGAGCTGAGGGCCAGCCTGAACTACAAAGCGAGACCCTGTCTCAAAAAAAAAAAAATGTACCAATAAAGAATTCAATTAAAAAAAGTAAAAATAAATAAAGTACCTTCTCAGTTCTGTTCATACTGCTGTCAAATTTCTACTGCTGTGCTCTTCCCCTCCATTCAAACTTAGAGAAGCCTGACCTGAAACACTAGTATGAGGCTGAGCCGCAGCCCTCCATGTGCGTGGTTGGTGTGTGAGTGTCATTTGGTGACCGAGCTGGTTTCTCTCCCATAACTTGCTTTCTTGCCTAGTGGCTCAAGATGGCCAAACCTGATTGTCATTCAACTGGCAGGCACAATTCAGCTAGTTCTCACTTGTGCTCTGGTGAGTAGCTCAAAGGATTTGCCTCTGTCCTATGACTGGACTCCGTGAACTGTATCAGAGGGGTAGGCACAGCAGGACTAGTGTAGCACCCAATCTTCCGCCGATCTCTGAAGGCCTTTCTTCAATCTGTTTCTTACAGTAATCCCTATAGCTGCTTACATTTTCTCTTTCCACTTCTCTTGCCACTCCAAGTAACAACATCATACCAAAACTTCGAACCGTGCCACTCCTCTCTGGGTTTGTGCCTGCACCAATCCTTCTGTCTGGCCCACAGAGGATCTTTCTAGCCAACAAATTCAGTAGCACTTAGGAGTCAGTAGAAGAGGATACTTCTCTATGGGCCTCAGGAGCATTGAGGGGAAAAGGAGGGAAGCTCATCATTGTTGTTTTTGAGACAGGGTCTCGCTTTGTAGTTCAGTCTACCCCTGAGCTCACTGTGTAGCCCAGGCAAACCTCGAACTCAGCAATCCTCCTGCCTCGGCTTCCCAAGTGCTGGGATGACAGGCGACAGCCACCACAACTGGCACTGTGGTATGTGGCACTGATTATTGGTGGGTGTGAGTCACCACACCCAGTATTGTTGTCTGTGGTTACCAGGGATCAAACGAGGGACCTTGCACTAGCTAGGCAGGCACCAGAACCATTGAGCTAAATCTCGAGCACCTGTATGAGGTCATTTTATCTGTGTGGCACAATTTTTTTTTATTTTTTATTGGTACATTTTATTGGTGCATTATATATACACTTCACAATTACACTCCACATTGAGAATTTGTACCAGTATATGACACAACTTATTTCTCATTTTGGCCCCTCCCCTACCCACCCTACCTCCCACCCCTCCCCTATATACACAAGCATTGTTTCCTTTTTTGAACATTAATTTTTTTCTTTCATTATTTCCCCTAAGCCCCATTACCCTTTGAGTATGTACTATCTCACAATATCAATCATGCAATCTAGAACACATTTATAACTTCAATTTTTCATATCAGAGAAAATATATATTTGCACATCTGTGACCTATTTACTACTATTGGTGGGAATGTAGACTAGTACAATCATTATTGAGATTGGTGTGGAGATTCCTCAAAAATCTAGGTTTAGAAGTTCGATTTGACCCTGCTATTGCCCTGCTGGTTATATACACAAAAGAATTACAAGATTCCTATCACAGAGACATATGTGTACCCATGTTTATAACAGCTCAGTTTGTGATAGCTAAATCTTGGAAACAACCCAAATGCCCATCAACTCTAGACTGGCTAAAGAAGATGTGGGTTTTTTTTTTAATAAAATGGAGTATTACTCTGCCATAAAGAATAATGCAGTTGGAAGGTTTATACTCAAATGAATGTACCTGATCTCTTCTTTAATGAAGCTCTTCACTGTGGACAGCATCTCTGTTTTCATCTCAGAGATCAGTTCTGATTTCCATATTAATAGATCTGCTTTTGTTACCAGTTCAGAGAGTCCTGGAGACTGAGCTTCATTTTGCCCCATTTCCCTTTTCCCTGAATTCCCCTGTGGTGGTGATCTTTGTGCCTGGGCTCTTGAATTTTTTCTCATATCTGTTGTGCTGGTGAACGCTGTAAATCACTGCACAACGTAAGTGGCGCTTACCCAGACTCGTGCAAACAGGAATGGAGCTCCCATGATGCTTCTGGCCTGAGCCCACTGGCGGGTAGACCAGAATCATTTGGGGTGGATGGACGTCCCTGGGTCAGCTGGCCTGGGTCTGATGGCAGGCGGACTTCTTGCAGGCTGGGGAACCTGTGTGGCCCTCTTTAAACAGGTGGATGCAACAATCATTTGCCAAAACCATGTCATAGCAAACTTGATCAGACTTCGGTGTGTCTGTGTTAGTTATTTTCTCATCACTGGGACAAGATGCCTGACACCCCCAAGTTAGAGGATGAAGTTTATGTTGGTTTATGGTTTTGGGAGGTTTCAGTCTGCAGTCAGCTTGTTTCAAGGAAGGGTGACATGGCGGAGAGAGAGCTCATGGTATGACAGGTAGGAAACATCTGTGGCATTAAGAGAGGATGAGGGAATCTACTCTGTATGCCAAGCCCCCAAATGTGAGGAATAGAAACTTTATATGATCTAATTTTAAGGCAAAGAGGATAGCTCTGACTGAAGAATGACTAAGAGCCAAACATGTCCAGTGGCTTGCAGACATTACAAACTGCCTGTTCCACGCAACTGCAAAGCCCCTAAATAAAATAAAATGTTGGAAGATGGATAAACCACACAAGGAAGCTTTTGTTGAGAGATTACAAACATTAGCTGAGGGAAGAAAGTAAGGGGTACGCTAAACAAAAGGGGACTTAGGTGGCATCCAAGAAGATTGTTCAGTCCACAATACTCAGTGAGGTTCCATGAGAGGGCCCTACACATTAGGGATAAAAAGCTTATTGTAGGACTAGAGGTTTGGTTCAGTGGCACTACACCTGTCTAGCAAGCCCAAGGTCCTGAGTTCAATTCCCAGTATTGGAAAAAAAATTAAAAGTTTGTTGTAATCTTTCTGGGTTTGCCTTCGGTCTAGAGGACACCCAGTCTTGCTAGACCCAGATTAAAATTTTGCTTTTGCTGTACTCTTTTACTCCAAGTCCATATGTTAGAATTGAGCAAGTGAATGTGTTTCTCACAATTTGAAGTTTCAGCCAGGATGGACATGCCTATGCAGCCTGTCCCTGACTAAGAGAGATGCATACCATGCAGATTTAGGTGAGCCTCTCAGCCTGCGGGCCCCCTCTTCGACCCTTGTATGAACACCAGCAAAATTGACACAGGGGGGCCAGAGATTTAGTTCAGTGGTTCTGGTACCTGCCTGGTGCCTGCCTCGCAAGCACAAGGTCCTGAGTTCGATCCCTGGTAACCACACGCAACAATGTCGGACGTGGTGAATCACGCCCACCGGCAATCAGTACCACATGCCACAAATGCCAGGCCTGGTGGCTCACGCCTGTAATCCCAGCATTCGGGAGGCAGAGGCCGGAGGACTGCTGAGTTCCAGGCTTGCCTGGGCTACATGGTGAGCTTGGGGCCAGCCTGAAGTACACAGCAAGACACTGTCCCCCCCAAAAAAAATTTGACACAGGGAAGAGAAGAAATGTACCTCAGAAATCAGGCAACCTGTGGACAGGCCAAGATAACTGGACTGTAAGTTCTACCTTGCTGACAGCATTTTCACAGGTCAAGTGCGTTTGGCTGAGATGTATCCTAGATGCAATGGCAGTGCTGAGTCCAATTCTGGTTTCAATATCATGCGATGAAAAGGGCTGGAGACATGTGAAGCAATTCTCTGAGTGTGAAAGAAATCTCCAGTGTTGTGTGCAAGAGTGGGTACACAGGGAAACTCAAAAATGGGAAATGAAAATTCTAGGCCTAGGGACTCAAACAAAGGTGAAGACCGGAACTCCTCTTTCAGCCTTTCTCCAGATAATCCTTTATGGAAAATGCTGGAAGTTTGAGAAGACAATTTCCAGTACTCAAGGAGGATCAAAACTTATTCTCATATAACTTGTTTCATGTGGTCCACGGACCCAATATAAAAACCTTCAATCATTTGGTCTAAATTCAGCTCCCGCTCCAGGGGTGCAGTCAGTTAGTGGGTTGTATTTACAAATTCAGCTCCAATGATTACTGGGTTTGTCAGGCCCTGATTGTGTATGTCAATAAAAAGACCCCAGTCCTTCAGTAAGAGGTGGTCTATCCCCTCTGTTGGTTGCCACTTTTGAACCCTACGTTTCTGCTTAAAGAACAAAAAGGGGAACCAAAGATAAATCCTGGGACCCCCTTGCCTGCCTGCTCCACTTTGTGTTTCCCAGACTGAGAGGAATGGGACTCATCAGGCCTCACAGGACCCAGAGGGGTCAAGGAGACAGGATTCAAGGTTTAGGAAGGAACTAAGACAATGACCCCCTCAAATCCTTACCTTGAATTAAGAAAGGAACTAAAATAATTCAAGATTTAGAGAATTTTTCCAATGTTCCTAAACAGCAAGCATCTGTTATGTTTCATCTTTGGCAGGTTCTTACTAGATAGGAATTTCAAAAGGGAGATGAAAGTGCTCCAAGAAAATCCCTCCAGAACAGTGGCCCAAGGGGACCAATGCTTTGGACCCAGTTTTTACAGTTGGGTTGAGATTATATCCACCATGAACGTTCTACTTACAGGAAAGGGAAAAGGATGCTTAGGAGGGCAGCCTTAATCAGGTAGGAGATACAGCACCCTCCTGGGTACAGTCTGCCTTACATAAGCTAAACTTCCCCATGACTAATCAAGATAGGGCCTGCAATCTTCTGGACCACTGAGTCAACATGTAGGATCTTAGGGAGTTCATCATTAAAGGGATTCAGGAAGTCACCTCATACTGACAAAAATGTCATAAAGACATTTGCAATTCAGCAAGACAAGGAAAAAGTATCTCACAGATTTCTTACAAGAAGACTTAGCGATCAAATGAGGAAGTATTTAGTTTTGGAGCCCAAGGATTCCACTGGGCAAGATTTACTCAAAGTTAACTTTGTGCCTGATAGTTTGCCCAATATCATGATGAACTACAAAAGATAGAAGGATTTAGTTCAATGGTTCCAGCACCTGCCTAGCAAGTACAAGGTCCCTGGTTTGATCCCAGTAACCACACACCACAACACCGGGCGTGGTGACTCACACCCGCCAGCAATCAGTACCACATACCACAGTGCCAGGCATGGTGGCTCAATCTCAGCACTTGGGAGGTAGAGGCAGGAGGATTGCTAAATTCGAGGCTTGCCTAGGCTATACAGTGAGCTCAGGGCCAGCCTAAACTGCAAAGCAAGACCCTGTCTCAAAAAAAAAAAAAAGAGAGAAGAGAAGAAAAGGAAAGATAGAAGGGTGGAATGAAAAGCCAATTGAGGAAATCTTGAGGGATGTTCAAGGTTTTTATGAGAAAGGAGGAAGAAAAGCAGAAGCAAAAGAAAAATATTATGTTGTCACGGTTGAGGAAGTAATTAAGAAGAGGTTAGATGGGGACACTTCCCAGGAAAAGAAAACTAATGGGAAAACCCCCCCCCCAAGAAGACATCCTGAGACAACGACTCTGAGCATATAAGTGTGGGGAACCAGGTAACTTGGAGAGGTGATGCTCAGAGTGAAAAGAAAGAAAAAACTATTCCCCCCACATGAATTTTGATGAAGATTAGGGGGTCAGCAGTTCCTTTGTAGTAAGTCACACTGGGAACCCTTGATAAATTTGAGGCTGAGACCTGAAGAAGAGGCTACATTTCTACTGGTCTCTGTTCACGAGAGTTGCCTATTCCCTGCTGTCCCAACCAAAGCGGATAACATTACCTGATGGAAATTGCTAGTACACGGAGTGACATGAGAGGGATTGCAATTTCCAGCTCTCACAAAAATGATGGCTAAATGAGGAACCCAGAAAGTGGAGAAATCTATTGTCCCAGTCTGGTGTTAGTCTTCTGAGATGCAACTTAGCTGTGAGACAAGGCTTGGGACCGCGGGTGGAAGAAGGAGCAGCTTAAAGAGCTCATGAGCTTCCTATCTGAGAAGAAGGACAGACTCCGCTTGGTGGGTTAAGGAGTGTAACAGAAGAGGATTACAAAGAATTCCTTTTCAGATCGATTTAAAACAATAAGAAAGAAGTCAATAAAAAAAATACCCCATATCAGCCGAGGGAAGAAAAGTCTGCAGCCAGTGATAGAAGGCAGGATCAAGCACAGGACGTTGGAATCCTGTATGCTACCGTAGAACATTGGTACAAAAGCACAGAACAGTAAGAAAAAAATCGATATATTATGTACAGGTACAAATGGCCAATAAGGAATGTGATCATAATGTATTCCAAAATGTACCAATAGACTCAATTTATTAAAAAAAATAAAAATAAAAAAGAAATCAGATGGTCTGTACCAACTGGTGCAGGACCAGAGAATCATAAGCCAAATTGTCCCAGCTATCATCCTGTGGTGCCCAACCCTACATTTTTCTCAGTAACATCCCATATGAACACAAGTGGTTTCGTGCGGGTAGTTGTAAAGGATGCTTTCTGTGCATCCAAGAGCAGAGACCTCTTTGCCTTGAGTAGGGGAACCTCAGTCATTGGAGGAAACAACAGTACCGTTTTACAACGTTGGCCCAATGCTTTACAGAAGCCCTGGCTTTATTAAGTCAAGTTTTAGAAACTGTGTTGGAGAGATTTTACCCTCCTCCAGGAACCTGGTTGTTACAGTATGTGCACAGCCTCCAAGTTTCAGAAGACAACGACAAAGTATCTGGCTACCGCCAGTCTGCTGGACTTCTGAGGAGATAAAGGGCCATAATCTCTAAAACGAAGTTACAGACTGTGGGAAAGAAAGTAAAAGAATTAGGACATTTTATTAGTGAAGGAAAGTGGCAAATCAATCCTAAAAAGAACTTCTTGTATTGTTAGCCTTACCCATCCCCAAGACTAAGAACTCAGAAATATCTGGGGGCTTATTGGTTACTATCATCTCTAGATTGATTCGTACACACAGAGAACTAATGATCTATACTTCAAATTGTTTGAAGAGGAACCTGATCCCTTGCAATGTTCCCTGAAAGAAATACAAGCAGTGAACAGCCTGAAATGGACTCTTATTATGGACCCAGCTTTGGCCCTTCCCTTGTTAGAGAATCTTTTACATCTATTTACTACTGTGGATAAGAGTGAAGCCCTCAGGATTTTAATCCAAATTTGATGAGGAAGGAGGCAACTAATAGCTTTTACCTTTAAATTTCTTAACCATTTTTCTAGAGAGTGACCTAAATACATCAAGGCAGTGGCTGGTACTGCTGTACTAGTGGAAGAAAGAAGAAATTTGACTTTTGTTGAGATCTTGGTGATAAATACCCCACATCAAGTTAGGACTATCTTGGACTAAAAGGCTAGATGGTCAATGGGTTCTTGCTACTAAAAAGTCAGTCTAATTTTTTAGAGATAACTTGATTTTTACAACAGATACTTGCCTAAAAACCAGCAAACTTCCTATGAAAGGAAGAGAAAATGTTCCAAGGACCTGAACAATGACTGCTTAGATATCATAGAGTATCAAACTAAGGTTAGACCAGATCTGAGAGACACACTCCATAAAGGGGCTGCGTTGTTTATGGATGAATTATCTGGTGCAACAGGAAGAAAGAGACATAATGGCTGCACCACAATTCAGGAAAAAGAGACAGTCTCTGGTTGAAGAAGGGAGGTTACCTAGCAACTGGTCAGCCAATATTTCTGAAAATATGTCCTAAACTAGGCCCTAAAGCACCCAAAGCAGAAAGATGAGGCCATTATCACAGACTCTAAATATGTTTATGGGGTGATGCGTATCTTCAGAAAGATTGGAGCAAGATCTTTTAAATAGTAAGGAAAAGGAACTAATACATGCATAATCAAACAAGTATTGCTTCCAGAGGAAGTGGCTGCAGTTCATATATGTGATCATCAGGAAGGAAGATCCACGGAAGATATAATAAAAGGGCTTCCTGTGAAATTCCTCAGAATTTGACCCTGCTATCCCTCTGCTGGGAATATACCCAAAGGAATTTAAAAAATCACATTGGAAAGACAGATGTACACCCTTGTTCATAGCAGCTCAGTTCGTGATAGCCCAATCTCGGAAACAACACAGATGCCCATCAACTGGAGACTGGATAAAAATGATTTTTTAAATAAAATGGAGTATTACTCTACCATAAAGAACGACACATTTGAGGCATTTATGTCCAAATGAACACACCTTGAGGACACACTAATAAGTGAGATAAATAGGTCACAGATATGTAAATACTGTATCTTTTCTCTGGTATGAGAACCTGTAGATGTAAATGAGTTCTAGAATATATGACAGATTTCATGGAACAGGGAATATTCAAAGGAAATATGGTAGGGGAAAATAATGAGAGGAAAGAATAAATATGATTTGAAAAGAAAAAGAAAGCACATGTATATAGGGGGTGGGGGTGGTATCATAGGGTGTGGGGAGAGATGTGGGTGAAGATGAGAATGAACTCGTGTCATATACTGGTACAAATTCTCCAATGTTGAATGTGATTGTGAACTGTCCATAATATGTACCAATAAATAATTCAATTAAAAAATAAGATGTTACACGCCCACCAACAATCAACACCGCATACCACAATGCCGGGCGTGGTGGCTCACGCCTGTCATCCCAGCACTCGGGAGGCAGAGACAGGAGGATTGCTGAGTTCGCGGCGGCTTGCCTGGGCGCCGTAGTGAGCTCAGGGCCAGCCTGAACTACAAAGCAAGACCCTGTCTCAAAAAGCAAAAAATAAAAAAATAAAAAAAATAAGATGTTAAACCTGATATTTGGTTGATCTCAGTTCACAGAGGAGGAAAACATGGTGGGGAGGGGCGCCCACCTCGTGGCATCGAGTGGCTCCTTCCCAGCTCCAGGTTCCAATTCCTCAGTACGACTGGTGTGATCGAGAGAGGGGGTCGGCCCCAGGCTCTGGAAACCTGGCGTCCTCCACGCAGGCCGCTCTGAGAAGATGGAAGGCACCGCAGGACCTGCTCAGCGGGGGAGTCACCGACATGCCCTTGGAACTTGCAAGTTTTCAGAAAAACACTAGCCAGGCAATGCACAAATACGAAGCTTACATAAAGCAGCTTCAGTTACAACAAAATGCTCCCACGAAATCAAGAGTGATGCAAAAGCCAAGAATGGGAACAAAAATTGCTGAACAACTGATAAAGGTTTTAGCAACTGGAAAACTGTGGGAACTAGAGAAATCCAGCAAGATGATCCGAGTTCGTCCATCAATTTCTTGACTCGTTAGCAGCATGGAAGTTTGTAAATGAAGGAATTGAACCATTAAAAGATCTCAGGAAAAATGAAGATGAATTGAACCATCATCAACAAGTTGGGCTACGATATTTTGAGGATTTAAAAAAAAAAAAGAATCCCTCATGAAGAGATGCTACAAATGCAAGTAAAAGGGTCCTGAATCGCGTTCTTTAATTAGCATTGAGAATGTCACTGTGGAAAGCACTTTTGGAATACTGCCTTAATTTGTCTTCTTTTAAGGTATTGTACTGAGTGAAGTTAAAAACACTGGATTCTGAAAACATTTCTACAGTGTGTGGCGGTTTCAGAAGGAGAAATATCCTCCCTAGCCTTGGGCTGCTCGTGCTTTGATGTCACCATTTCTGACTGATAAGAATAACTTGGATTTAAAAGATACAGTTTGTCTTACTTCAGACCTACGAAGACTCCTTTGTACAGCATTAGCCAACTTTATTTCTTCATAAATGGCACTGTGTATAGAGAAAACTCATCTTAATTTTATCATACGATATTTTAATGACTAAATTTAATAAAAATTAACAGCGATTTTAAGTATATTATGATACTAATTACATTTGTCTTCAATTAAATGGTACTGAAACTGTGGTTGGGCATTTTTTTTAATTTTATAGATTTTTCTGTAATGGATCCAAAGAACAACGTCTCAGAAAAACTCTTCAAGCCAGAGCTCTGTGGCCCACGGCTGCCTTCCACTCCACCTTGTGACCTCAAGGTGTCACGATAGCCCGCCCTACTCATCTGCTTCCCAAACGCCCACAGGGACAGTGCCATGTGGAGCTTCCTGCGGCGCAAGGCCTTCAGCCCTTGTTCTTGGTGACCTGGTTATGGGCCACAGTCCTCATCTCCCCTTCCTGCCCACAGGAGCAATATGGGAACAAGCCCTCCAGGGAGCGCTGTTTTTGGATTCATGATAAATTGCTCTGTTTCCTGGCTCAGTCACGATATACATGAGATTTAAATCTTGGAGAAGCAGAATGAAAGCAGCTACTTCAGCACACCTGTCCTGTTGCCAATCCTTGGCCTGGTGGGCAGCATCGGGATGGGCATCGTGGCCATTGTTCCAGAAGCGGGCCGTGCCTGTGGTCCTTGACAACGGAGCCCCGATGGCCTTCGTACGTGGCGTGGCGTGCATCCTCCTGCGGGCGGTCATGTGCCGCAAGACTCGTGCCCAGTGGGACCGCCTGTCCACGTGCCACGTGCGGACGGCCGTCTCTGTGGTGTCCTGTGCAGCCGTCCTCCCTGTACTCTCCGGTGCCTCCCTGATTTCTACCACCAGGCTAAAGTGGAATCCGAAAGAAAAGGATTATGAGTATCACCCTGCTAGCACCATCTGCGCCTGGACTTTGGTTTCATTTTCTACTTCCTGGTGTTCATCCAAGATTTTGAGAGAGTGACCCGAAGGCTATCCATAGAAACCAGTGAGGACATCCGGAGACGGGTGGGTTATGTCTCTCTCAGAGCATATCACAGACAATCCCTAGGAGTGGCACAGGACACACAGGTGGCAGTGCTGCCTGGATTAGATGTGTCTGGGGCACATGACATAGTAACAGTGTTTTTGTACTTTCTTAAGTACACTTTTTGTGTGTGTGTGAGAGACAGGGTCTCTGTAGTTCAGGCTGGCCCTGAGCTCAGCATGTAGCCCAGGCAAGCCTCGAACTCAGCATTCCTCCTGCCTCTGCCTCCTGAGTGCTGGGACTACAGACATGAGCGACCAATCCTGGCACTGTGATGTGTGGTACTGATTACTGGTGGGTGTGAGTCTCCATGCCAGGTATTGTTGTCTGTGGTTACCGGGGATTGAACCACAGACCTTGCACTTGCTAGGCAAAGCTGGAACCACTGAGCTAAGCACAGTTATTTTTATATTAACAAATTAGTGTACAGAAAAAGATACAAAGGAAGAAAAAAAAGAAGATAAAAAACATCAGAGCTATTCAAACCAGCAGTCAAAAATAGGTACTACTAGATGGAAAGGGAATGATAAAACCATAATAAGGGAATTAATGTCCATACCACATAAGAAAGTCACTGGAGACCCCAGGCTGTGATCCAGTGCTCTTTACACCATTGCAAAACAGGCATGCAGAAGCACATGTCAAAGAATAAATAAGGGAGTGATTATAAAGCATGAAGTATGGGGGAGACATCCTAGGCTAAGGATATTTCAGAGTATTCAAGTGGACTTTACAGAAATGCCCAAGGTAAGAAGGCTCAAATATTTACTAGTTGAGCTGGAGATTTAGCTCAGTGGTTCTGGCACCTGCCAAGCAAGCACAAGGTCCCTAGTTCTATCCCCAGTAAACACCATACACCAATACTGGGCATGGTGACTCAGACCCACCAACAATCAGTACCACATACCACAGTGCTGGGCATGGTGACACACCTGTATTCCCAGCACTTAAGAGGCAGAAGCAGGAGGATTGCTGAGAGTTCAAGGCTACATAGTGAGTTCAGGGCTAGCCTGGACTACAAAGTGAGAACTTGTCTCAATAAATACATAAATTATCAAACAAAAAAAACATCAATCAATCCCTGAAAATAAAAAAAAATAATGACAGATATCAGTACATACCTTTCAAAATTAACACTCAATTCAAGTGGTTTTTAACCCCCCCACAACACGAACACTGGTAGACTGCATCAAAAAAAGAGGGCTCAGTCTACGGATTTAGTTTAGTGGTTCCAGAATCTGCCAGGTAAGCACAAGGTCCCAAGTTTGATCCCCGATAACCACATACCACTATGCCAAGTGTGGTGACTCATGCTCACCAGCAATCAGTACCACACACCACAATGCTAGGCATGGTGGCTCATGCCCGTAATCTCAGTACTCAGGAGGCAGAGGCAGGAGAATTGCTGAGTTTAAGGTTTGCATGGGCTACATAGTTAGCTTAAGGTAACCCTGAACTACAAAGCAAGACCCTGCCTCAAAAGAAAAAGATGGCCCGGGCCAAAGATTTAGCCCAGCGGTTCCAGCACCTGCCTCGCAAGCACAAGGTCCTGAGTTTGATCCCTGGTAACCACATACAACAATGCTGGGCATGGTGACTCACACCCACCAGCAATCAGTACCACAAACCACAGTGCTGGGCATGGTGGCTCACGCCTGTCATCCCAGCACTCGGGAGGCAGAGACAGGAGGATTGCTGAGTTCAAAGCTTGCCTAGGCTACATAGTGAGCTCAGAGCCAGCCTGAACTACAAAGCGAGACCCTGTCTC
>PVIC010021884.1:6158-28232 GCA_004025085.1 Thryonomys swinderianus
TTGATATTTTCAGGGAAAGCTTAGCAGAAGAGGGTGAGTATTTTACAGATTCCTTGAGCAGACAAGACAGTAAGGAGCAGTCAGGGCAGTGGAAACAGTATTTTTTTTCTAGCACTTCACAGGAGGCAGAAATGTTTCTCTCTGGACCACTTTACATGTTTTCTTGTACCCATTCTTTTTTAGGGTAGTAATATCTATGGAAGAAAATGACATACTCTAGAAGCCAGTTTAAAGAGAATATAGACCACAGAATTAGATAGCCGTATTCCTCTCATTTAAAACATCACAAAGCAAAATAGTAGTTTCCAGCAGCCCTCCCAAGTGAGACCTCGTGGGTCCTATCAGGAAGAATAAGCACTTACTGCCTTACCTTCTCCCGCATCTTTCCAGGAGGGACTTCCTGGCCACCCAGTCTGGGAACTGTGTTCTCCCTGGGAACAGGGAGGGAGGGAGGGGAGGGGAAACAGCTGGGACAGGCCTGTGACCACCTAAGTGGAGAGAAGCATCCAGCCCTTCCTCTTTAACCATCCTCCTTAGGTTAGGAGTGCTGAAAAGCCAGATCAAGTATCAGGTTCTTACGTTCATCTGGGATCTAAGAAAAATATTCTTTTATCTTTTCCATCTCAGTCCTCAGAGGGCTCTTCTGGAAGCACCATAGAAACGCAGGCTGCAAAAAGCCACCTAGGAGGATGACCCAAGGCCAGCCCAGAGACCCACGCCTCTACTCCCTAGCGCACCTCAAAGTAACAGCTCCAGAGTCCGCCAAAAGCAACGCAGAGGCTGTGCGAGGAGAGAAGGAGAAGGCTGGAAGCTTATTAAGATTTTTCAAGTTACCTCTTCACTGGGTTCCCTCACTCAAGGGGAGTACAAATAAGCATTTAGAAAACACAAATACATTGAGAACTTAAGCCAAGGCATTAGGATAGTTTTTAAGTTCTTTTTCGACTCAAGAAAAAATGAAACTGAAATCTCTAATACGAGGGAGCCTGGATTTAGAGTTCCATGAACATTCAAATTACATTAGCAACATATAAAAGCGTCTGGTTATAAGGTGGTAATTTTTTTCTTTTCAATGTGCTCATTTTCCTCTGGTTCGAGGAATTATGTGCTTCAATTTGTTTTTCTTATTATATAATATAGGATATAATTAGGAATATAATTCTTCCTTTATATTAATCGTCTATAATATTGAATACCAGTCATAAGTAAACAGGGGTTAAAATTAAAAGGCTGAAAACTACAGGTTGAGCAAACATAACCAGAGTTATGTGATTGTAAGAAAACTTCTGATGGAGAAAAGGGCATGTACTACAGAGAATTTCTTTATGCTCATCTTGCAATAGTTCTAATTAAAAGTTCATCATGTTGGGGCAGGGATTTAACTCAGTGGTTCTGGCACCTGCCTTACAAGTGCAAAGTCCCAAGTTTGATTCCCAGTACAAAAAAAAGAAAAAAGAAAAGAAGTCCATCATATTGTAATGCCTAAGCACAATATTACAAAATCAACTATCACCAAATTGGAGAAAATATATATGAAGCCTAAAGAATGTTGGGCTGGGCATGGTGGTGCAGTCTTACAATCCTACCACTCAGGAACCTGGGACAGGAGGATTTTTGCAAATTCAAGGCCAGCTAGGGCTACGTAATGAGTTCAAGGCCAGTCTGAACTATAAAGTGAGACCCTCTGCCAAGCCTCCTCCTGTAAGGACTGTTAGGTTGTTTTGAGTAAAAATTGGACTGGCAATGCAAATGTAAAGTCTTATTTCCATATGTCCATAACTGGCTTGTACTCTGTCATTAGATTTGTTACTCCAGAAATCTATGTGAAATTTTAAGGCCTACAGAAATTACAACACCGAATAAAAATTCCAACAGATAATATTTTTGAAGCCTGATTTTTTTTTTTTTTTTTGAGACAGGGTCTCGCTTTGTAGTTCTTGCTGGCCCTGAGCTCACTATGGAGCCCAGGCAGGCCTTGAACTCAGCAATCCTCCTGCCTCTGCCTCCGGAGTGCTGGGATTACAGGTGTGAGCCACCATGCCTGGCACTGTGGTATGTGGTATTGATGGCCGGTGGGCGTGAGTCACCACGCCCAGCATTGTATGTGGTTACCCAGATCAAACTCAGGACTTTGTGCTTGCGAGGCAGGCGCCAGAACCACTGAGCTTAATCTCCAGCCCTGAAGCCTGATTTTTGTAAACTCCTGCCTACAATAAATCTCCCAGGATCTTCACTTTTAGCATGTATCTACTACAGCAGAAAACTCCATAACAGATTTCTCCCGAGAATTGTCCAGAACACTATTATATGATGGTATCTGTAAAGCTTTGCCTCATATACCAGAGGTGTTTCTGATCTGTCCATCAGTACTATCCAAACAAATTTCAACTTTCTGTCATGTGGTTTTCTTCTGCAGTCCCATATTTCTCCATTTTTAAAATGATATTTGTAAGATTATTTTCAGCTTCAATTTTCCAAATTAAGTTTGTCTGCAGGCTCTATGTTGGAATTTTATGGGGAATGATTCTTTATTGTTAAGAATAGTCTCCAGCATTGCATGAATTTAGTATTTCTGTCCCTTGCTCACCAAATCAATATTATCTGTTCATCCTGAGAACATAAAATTCTCACTCCTATCTCCAAATGCTTACCAATGGGAATACTATCTATATTGCTGAGAACAGCTGTGTTTCAAATATGTGTTGCTACATTTACAATTGCTACTTCTCACAACCCAAAAGACAATGTACACTTTTTGTGAATGTGGTTCTAGACTTCTTACACATTCTGATTCTCTCCAGGACCAGATTCATTTCTATTCAAATCACAAGTCTTTCAAAATACAGGTCCATTCTTACCTTTAAACAGGATCACTGTTGTATAGTATTTTCTCTTTTTATTATGTGCATCAAAAGTATATAATTTTTGCAGTTTACTTACCTTATCCAAAGACAAACAAATGTAGACCAAGAACTGAATGTATTGGTTTCTCCTAGATGTTCACTCCCAGGCCTCCACATGTGAAAGTACAAATGGAAGTATTTTCCAGTACTTACTGACTTACTGTTTTTTTGTTTGTTTGTTTGTTTTTTGAGACAGGGTCTCGCTTTGTAGTTCAGGAAGGCCCTGAGCTCACTATGTAGCCCAGGCAAGCCTTGAACTCAGCAATCCTCCTGTCTGCTTCCTGAGTGCTGAGAATACAGGCATGAGCCACCACGCCCAACAATTTACTGTTGTTTTTAATGATGCTTGCTTTCCCCAAATGCCTATCAGTTCTAGTAGGAAGAATTTCTTTTATTCTTTGGGATATATTACTTTATATATATTATTGTATTTATATTAATTATATAAATATATATGTGGCATGTCTAGACTGGATAATTTATAAAGAAGGAACTTATGTTTTATAGTTTATGGGGCTGGAAAGTTCAAGATGAGAGGGTTTGCACTTGGCCTTAACATAGTGGAGGCTGGAAGGGCAAGGAAGTACCTGGGGGGAAGAGGTTTAAACTCATCCATGTGTTGGGAATGTAGACGCAAGGTGATGCCATACATCCACTACTGATGGCAAAGTTCCTGTGACTTACCTATCTCAAGTCCCATCTCTCAACACTGTCACACTGGAGATGAGTTTCTAACCACAGAACCTCAAGGGACCCACTCAAACTACAACAGGAAGAAGATAAGGCCCCTAGGCCCCTTAGACTACAGCTGTGCAACTTCGCCAAGGTCTGGTGGGCTACAGTTTGAACATTTGTGTCTCCTGAGATGGCAGAGCTGTCATTTCTCAGAGGAATAATATCATTCAGGTTATTTGGCATAAAAATAAACAAATAAATGTGAAGGAAATAAATCCTTAATTCTCCATGATGTTTAGAGAGAGGGAAATATCTTTTTTCTACACAGCTTATAACTTTAGCATTACCCAATGCTTTTCACGACCAATAAAACATATTAGAATGGTACTGGGAACAACAAAAAAGAAATTGTCCTTAATTTCACTTTGCTCCACAGACTTTGTATTTTTCTCATATATTCTATATCTAAACTATAATTATAATCACAACATGCATTATGTATTTTGCTTTTAAAACAACCATATCATATTTTTTATATTCTTATCTTGGTTATATAATCTTTATATTTAATGATTGCATTCTTGTTGATACACTATAATTTTCTAAGTTATTCTTAGTTTTGGATGTTTTTTCTTTTTCTTTGTTTCTGTTACTCATTGAAACATCTGTCCTACATCTGTCAAAATATTTCTCTAGGAAAAGTTCTCTGGAGTTGTATGACTTGGTCAGAGGATGTAAAATGCCTCTGTAGTTTAGCCCTATAAAAGGGGGCTTGGACAATTTGAAGTATTCTTGCCACATATATGTATCTAAATTTACCCTCATCTCACGATATAAAACAGTAACTCTAAACTGCATTTCTTCCACTATTAGCAAGAACACCATTTCTTTGATCAAACCATGTTATAATTCTTTCATCTTTTTTGCAAACCTGAGGGTCTAATAGTGAGGGCCTAATCAATGAGTTCACCCTTCTTTCCATCTCAAGTGAAACTGAAAGGAAAAACACTCAACAAATATGGAGTGTCATTTATTCCTTGTGTTTGATGACCATTTGCTTCATTTCCTCTCATGATGCAATAAAAAAACAAATGTTTTGTGAAAAGCTGATATAATAAGTTAATGCTTTTTTGGCTATAAAAATAAAAATTTACTCTACCCCAAGTGTTTATAGAAAATACATTTGTGAATATAATAAAATACAGGGTAAAATATCTAGATCATCTAACATATCATCTAGGATATATCTTATTGCTAACAACAAAAAATCTAATTATAGCTTTAGAAATAAAAACACTTAATTATGTGACAAAATAACATTCTAGGTATTCCAAGAAGTTTCTGAGCCAAACAGAGTCATCAAGGAACCAAACTTTTTCCATTTCATTTAACCAGCCTTAGCAAGTCAGTCATTGTTTGTTCAGTTGCCTCATGAGCACAAGATAGCTGCCTTAACACCTCCATTCAAAGGCAGGAAGCAGGAAACAGGGGTAATGGTTAAGGTCAAGGAGTAATGAATATTTCCTAGAAGACCCTCAACAGATTTCCTATCATTTCAAACTTACATAGAACTAAGCTTATTATTATGGTAAAAATAGTTCACTAATATCAGTAGGTTATCACTGGGTGATGGCTTCAGAACTACTATATCCTGAGACTCAAAGTTGGGCTTATTTTCCATGAGAAAAGGAATTTTTAGCTGGTTCAGTAGGCATAACGTGTGCCACATGCTGGAGGTAGGAGGTTTCTAGACCTCCCATTCTTCTGTCAGTGAGTTTTCATGGGTAAGAAATTGAAATCTTTTTCTTAGTGTTAGGTCAACACTCCAAATGTGGATGTGGATGTGTTCTTGACCTATCAGGGAGAGTCACAGCTTCTGGAATCTCCCCTGGTGATTCACAGACAGACAAAGACAGAGCATCACTCCTCAGAAAATGGGAATTGTCTGGAGCCAGAGATGAACACAGTGGCTATCTCTCATATCTAATTTAAATGAAATATAAAGGATGTATAAGCTTCCTGATTTGTACCATATCCTCTGGAAATAAAAATCTATAAGCCTTGGCCCTTAGCTCCAAGCAGACTACAATCTATTTGAGGAAATGCATAGGGTAATACCAGGAGTCAATGAGAATTACTTGTAAGGTACAAATAATAAATGAAATGTTTTCTCCCTCACAGGGACTGTTGAAGATAAGGCATAGAGTTTACCATGGAGGAAAGGCCTGGAAATATTTAAATCATGAAGCCAGCCTTTGAGGAATCATGTATGCCAGAGCTTTCTTGGTTGGCCCTCGCCAGGGGTCAGAGTCTTCTCTGCTCTCAGTCGCTCTGGTGCTGCAGGTGGATGGCACAGGCCCAGAAGCTGCCTCAGAAGTCCTGCTCACCTCAGCCAGCTTCCAGCTTTCCCAGCTTCCCTTGCCCTCTTGGGAAAGATTCATTTTAACTCCTCCCCCCCCACCCCAGCCCTCTTTGCCAAAGAGGTTGAGTGAAAATACTATTATTAGGAGCTAAGGTTTGTCAAACCTCTTTTTTAACCACAAGACAACCACACAGTATGGCATACAGTAATGCTTCTGCTTCTGTTCTTCTAGAAGTTAGACAGTGAGGTATTTAACCTTTCTGTGCTGAAGAAACTACCTAATGGAAAAAACCTAATTAGTTTCTTTCCAATTTTTGTAACCAGGTTCCTGGAGAAGATGAGTGAGATAATTCCCCCAATAAATTGGTAGTGTTTTAACAAAATATTTTGTGAAAATTGGTCTAATAATAAAAAAATAACAATTCAAATGGATTTGTGATATATATATATAATTTTTTTTTCTCTAGTCTTGCTATAGTTAAAAGCCCTAAAGTTGGAAAACCGTATCAATGAAGTCAGTTTAATCTCTCCTGGTCACTGGAGAATTCATTTACACTATCAATCTACTTTTAAAAAAAAAAGTGTTCACACCTTTAAATGAATCACAGTCAGCAGGACAAGGATCTAGTTAGAAACACTGCTGCCGTCTGAGATGACTTATGAGCCAAGAACAAGCTGCTGAAACAAAAACAGAGAGAATTCCAAAGGCCCTGGATAGTCTCTGGACTGAAAATTTGGTAAAGATTTTCCTTCCCGACTTACCCCCCTAGTTCAGGATCCATTATTACCACACAGAGCTTCTTGTTTTTTAATCACTGAGTGCTATTCAGGACCTTGCACAGGATGCAGACCCTTGGTAACAGGAAGACTTTGTTAAAAAAAAAATTCTCCTTTCAGGAAAAGGAATAGAAGTCAGGAAAAGGAAGATGCACTCTAGAGAAGGAATTTCCCATATGCAGGCCTGTGTTATTCCCAGATGCAGCTGAAAGCCACTTCCTTTAAAAAGCCTCCCTTGATCCCATAAATAGCAATTAACTTCCCTCTCTTGCAGACTATCAGCCTGATCATTTTAATTTCTTCCTAGTATTTATTTAATGACTTACATTATTGTTAGTTATTTACCCATTAATCTTCCTCACCAAAGTTGTAAGGTCTTGGACAAAACTTTCAGTTTTTTCACATTTTTGACTCCTTCACTTCCTGTAGTGCCCTGAATAGTTAGTTATTAAATAATAACGTCCATTGTATTAATTCAGACACTTTTAGAAGTTGGAGAAAAATGGAAAAGAAAATCAGCACCATGTTCTTTGCACACTGCTTATCGGCCTAGAATGGATAAGAACCACAGTTGCTTAGATCCTATGATAGGAGGAGATAAACTTAGGGATGGTTCACGTCAAAGGCATAGCTGCAGTGAACACGGGAGTATCACACAGCTAAATGAAGCACAGGATGTCTGCCAGGAGCTTGCATGTGTTGTGGCAAACGAATCCTGGAAAGCTGAACAAGTTCACATGTCAGTTAATAGTCTGAGAGTCTCAGATGACAGTTACATGAATCTCATCCTTGCGCTAGACATGTATTAAACCGCAAAGGCTCCCTGAGGCCACTGAGGATGCAAGGTGGGCCGGAGGGAACTGGAGCCTCTTCAGCTCCCACTTTCATTGACAGTTGATTGTAATGATTGTCTTGCTACATATGCCTAAGGCCAATTGTTTTCTATCCTGAGAATAATTCGTTCAGGGGAACATATTCTTCACTGCTCATGAGAAGTTTGATCAACTGGACTTAAAGATGCTATTGTGTGAAGGAAAGTACAGGATAGGTTGGAAACCAAGACTGAGGCATGCTACCAAGTTCCAGCACGCAGCCGCTCAATAGTGGATAAAAGATCACTCCAATTTGGTGAAAAAACAGATCAGCTACATTAAGAAAATAAAAATATAAATGGCAGTTGAGTCACACATTCCAAGGATAGTTACAGATGACTTATTCTCTGTGTGTGACTGCCAAATAGGACATTTGCAATTTCTATAGCTCAGTGGCCAGTTAGTTCCGAGTCTGCTGTTGCTTCCTAGAAATACTGCGCACAGCTTGCATAAGGTGTAGACAAAGGTGAAGTAGGTTCAGGGAGAAAGGATAATTTCCATTGCTTAGCACACACGTTCTGGGTGTTCTGGGGTACTATGAGCCCAAAGAACATTGTTTTAGTTGTTCAAATCTATGCAAGGGCAGAAGAAAGTTGTTGTGAAAACTATTTTGAAATAAAGAAAAAAGAATCTAGTAAACTTTCTAATTGGCTTTAGGCCTATGTAGCAAGACAATCATTAAAATCAACTGTCAATGAAAGTGGGAGCTGAAGAAGCTCCACTAATAAAAAGAATCTAATAAACAGATGCTAATCCGATGAGAAGTAATTCTTCCACGATTCTAAAAGCTGTATAAAATAGCTTTCTGTTCCTGTATCCCAGTCAACTTCTCAAGAGGGAGTGCAGAAGACAGCAACATACACACGTGGACGCGGAGTCTGGATGAGATGGCCTATGGTTATGCTGCTCAGGTATAACCTCTGGAATAGGCATGAAAAACAACCAAAGGAGAATCATAAAAAGTGTTGGAAGGAGATGAATTTGTTTGGGACCCTGGGGAGAAAGGGACAAACAAGTCAGTGGCCGGGCATCTTGCATCCACCCACTCAAAACAAAAGTGCTACTCAGCCCTGGTGTTGAACAACACGCACACCCAACAGTGAAGGAGAGCGGAGCTTGCTTCTTGCTCCCCTGGCAGGATCAGGTGGCCCTCTGATGACCTCAGGACAGTCAGATTCCACGGGCTTGCATTAACTGGGTGCACAGCAGCAAGGGGAGCTCCTGTCCCTGGCACTCTCCTTTCTTGCTAAGAATTACCTGCAGGTGGGCAGAACTGGCAGGGAAGACCTGCATATACAATGCAGCCCAGGCAGGGGTCCTCTGCATTTCATGGACATGAGGTTTTTCTTCGTGTGAAGACACTAAAGTAATCAGGGTCACAAACAGGGGCCAGCTACCGAAACACCATGAGTCACTCAGTCTCAGGCCTGGAGACTATCCTTCCACTCCTCCCATTGGCATGAACAGGTTTCAGGAGCAGCCCAGGGATACCTCATCAACCAGGCAGACTAGAATAATAATGCAGAGGCTCTAGAAATTAAACTGCCACTGGAACCAGTGCCCCCCAAAGTAGGCAAATGCCTGCTAAGGCAAAACATTCAAATCGGATCCAGAGTCTCCTAACAGAATGGACAAAACGTCCAAGATGCCATTAAAATCACTGTCAAACCAAGAAAGACAACGGGAATAAAGTAAGATAATCAGCTGATGCCAACCCCAAGAAAAATCAGAGGTAGGAGCTATATAACATGGATTTTTAAGCAGGCATCCTAAAAATACTTCAACTGTCAATAAATTCTCTACACACAAATGAAAAAAATTTAAAAAGTTGTCTCAGCAAAGAAACAGAAGAAATTAAAGAATTGCCTATTAGTTTTTTGTTGTCATGATGAAAAACCAAGAAAAGCAATTTACAGCAAGTAGGTTTTATTTTGGCTCATGATTTCAGAGGCTTCAATTCATGGTTACCAGATAAGAACATCATGGCAGAGGGGTATGGGCAGGAACATTGCTCACCTGTGGCAGCCAAGAAGCAGAGAGAAAGGGAGAGATCCGGACAATATCTAGAAGTTAATGGCTCAAGAACTAAAATAGTTTCTAAGATCATCCCCTCCTGATTCACATCCCTCAACAAGGACCCATCTCCTTTTCCATCACCTCTCAATAGTGCTATCAAATGATGCTACAGCAGAGGATTCATTCACTGATGAAGTCAGATTCAGTCCTTTTCTGAAAGCCTTGCTTCTGAATATATGAAACATCTGGGGAGCATTTTTAGATCTAAACCACAACAAACTGAAAAAATATTGTAAGATTAATTTGTAAAAAAATATATTTCACTGCAGCAGGCTCTGTAATACAGCATAGATGACAGAAGAGAGGAGTGAACTTGAGACAACTATTATGGGAAAATAAAGATCCAATGTTTCTCTCACTGCAGTCAAATAAGGATTAAAGGAAAGAGTATTTAAAGAAGTAATCTCCGAGAAGTTACCATATTTAGTAGAAGACACATAGAGGAAAATCTTCAGGATGTAAAGTGAGGTCAAGAGTTCTTACACTTGACACCAAAGGACAATTTATTTTGAAAATGATAAATTGAACCTCATAAAATTTAAAATATTTGCTCTGTAAAAACAAAACAAATCAAAAAACCCATGTGAAGAGGAAAGAAAGCCAAGCTACAGAGCAGAGAAAATATTTGCATATCATACACCCATCGAAGGGCTAGTATCTAAAACATGAATAATTCTCAAAATGCAACAGGGATAATCTGACAAGAAAATATGCAAGAGACATGAGTAGTTATTTCACAGAAGATACACAGATGATAAGGAAGCAACAAAAAAAGATATTCAGCAACACTAGTTATCAGGGAAATGAAAATTAAAACCACAAGCAGATACTACTGCATATATACCTATCAGAATAGCTAAAATAAAAATAATGACAATACCAAATGCTGGCAAGGATATGAAGAAAGTAGAACAATTACACATTATATAAGTTTAGAGTGTACTGTTATGCTGATTAGTAGCTCCTGCTGCTACTAAAATCTAGCTGGCCACAGGAAGCAACAATTAATTTTCTATTGGTCCTGTTGGCCAGACTAGGAGAGAATAAAGCTCAGGAACTCCACCTTTCCTTAACCAAGCTGTACTGTAAATACAAAAGGCTACTCAAGTGTGGAGGAAATACCTTAAAACAAAAAGAAAAACAAAAGGGGAGGGCAGAATGCACCCGGAGAATGTTGAATTGTTCGAAGTCTAACACAGCCTGCAGATGAGCACCGTGTGATCAGACAGAGGGGAGCAGCCGGATGCACACCGAAGCTGGAGGCCACAAGGGAAAGTCAGTGGCATGACAGGATGAGAGGCTTCTACAGGTCAAGGCTGTCAAGAGGAGAAGCTGGGCAATCTCTGGGTGCTACAGGAAGCCAGCAGAAAGCAGACCTCAGAAAATGAATACAAACTTCAAAAGGCAATGATGCGATGAAAAGAAAAAAAAGGAGAAGTCTATGTTACATAATCTCCATTTGTAAATTACAACTTGTTTATAATTTCCTGGGTTTTACACTGAAAGTAATTGTGCCCACATATGTACAGAGGCACACACACACACAGAGACAAAGACAGAGAGATAGATGGAGATGAGAGACAGAGATAGATAGAAAGAGGCAGAGACAGAGACAGAAATAATACACAGTGGAAGCCAGGCAAGTTATAGGCAGACTTGGACAACTAGGCTTTGTATATGACAACACTGCCTGTTCGGGACAATTCTTAGCCTTTTCGCAATTGTAACCAGATTGCACCCATCTGTGCTAGGATTGACCCAGAGCCTTCCCTAGTCATTCTATCTTCTGCTACTCATGGCAGGAGGAGATCCCAGATCATGCCTGTGCCTCACAAAGGGCCCTGGAGAACTGGGAGAGATAGAGCGAAATGGAATCGCTATGTCTCACATTGAGGTGTGATTGGGATAGTTTCTGTGTTGACTCGTTGGTTTCATCAGCTGCGTGCAGTTTAAAGAGATGATTAGAAATCAGACAGTGTGTTCTCGGCCTCTGTTAACCCTAGTCACCCCTACTAGGGGTTAAGGTTAGACTGCGACCTTGTGCTTTCCAAAATGAGGCCACTCACAGGTGTGGTTTGCTGGGATGTGAGCACAGTCCTCCACTCAGCAGTGCTTTTGAGGAAACCATCCCCACAACAAAACAGAGCTTTTCACTTAGGAGGAAAAATAAGCATAAAGATTCATCACTATTTCCAAATATGAGTTTAAACTAGAAGAAAAATTGGCACAGTGTTTACCCGTCAAACTTCTTCTTCCCTGTTGGTACAACTGCTTCAAACCAGCTCCTCCAGGACTGGTTCCTGCATCTCCTTCCAGTGCCAGCCCCTCCCAGAGCTTGCCAGGCCGGGCTAGTGCCAAGAACCAAGCACTTTCCTGACCCCTCCTCCACTGGCCTAACCAGGCAGTTGGTGGCCCAGATCCTCCTTTTTCAAATGATTGCTCTGTTCCTGTCTTCTCTGCAGCTCTTGCCTATGGCCAGACAGAAAAGGGAAGAGTCTACACATAACCCAGTAAGAAATGGGGCCAGAGATTTATCTTAGTGGTTCTGGCGCCTGCCTCCCAAGCGCAAGGTTCTGAGTTCGATCCCGGTAACCACATACAATGCTGGGCGTGGTGACTCACGCCCACCAGCAATCAATACCACATACCACAGTGCCGGGCGTGGTGGCTCACGCCTGTATTCCCAGCACTCGGGAGGCAGAGGCAGGAGGATTGCTGAGTTCAAGACTTGCCTGGGCAACATAGTGAGCTCAGGACCAGCCTGAACTACAAAGCGAGACCCTGTATCAAAAAAAGAAAAAAAAAAACATAGTAAGAAATGTTCCAGACATGTTCTGCCTTTTCCTGCCAAGCCACGGTCTCCCTCACAGCTGTCTCCTCTCATCCTTGACTATGTTCTACTTAGACAACATTCAACCCAGAACCCTCAGCCCTTCTGTGTGATTTTTGAAAACATAAGCAAAGATGTTCTAAAGGTACAGAAGGCCAGAAGGACTTTCTTATCATGGTATTGGAGCTCTTTTGAAAAGCTAACTACTAAGTTAATTTGCTGTGTTAAATTTTGGTAAACACAAACTATAAATAAACACAGGCTGGCCATTGATTTTTATGTGGAAGTACAACATTCTTGAAGCTTTCTTATTTTTTTCACTAGATTTTAATTGATATTTATTTTTTTCCCAATGATTTGACTTTTATATTTATCTCTTTAAATTCTCCAGAAACAATTTTGAGGTAGGATATAATTTGTTTTGATAGAGTCAAGGTTTAAAGTCTTTGTTAGATACTTAGTTATAAAAACAGTTCTCGTTATGACATAAGTAACAAAGGAGTTTACAAAGTAAAAAGGGAAGCACTTTCTTTCACTGTTTCTCAGAACCAAAAGCTAGAGAAGGCAAACTCCGAGATTCTGAAGTTTAAAAACTCTTAATCTTATTTGCATACCCATGTGGCAACCCAATTCACAGCAGCTAAGCTGTGGAATCAGCATAGGTACCCGTTAGCAGACAAATGTGAGATATGTACACAGTAGGGCAGTATTCATCCAGAAAGTTGAGCAAGATCACATGATTTTGTAGGCAGATAGATGGAACTGGAGATCATTAAATAAGTGAAAAAAATTTAGAATAAAAAAGATAAGTATGACATATCTTCTCTCACCTGTGTAATGAGAGAAAGAGAGAGAGAGAATGAAAATGAAAGAATGAAGGATTATTAGACAAAAGGAACATGGCTAAAGGCAGATTATAACAGGAAGTTAAATGATCAAAATTGGTTATGTGTATGTACACTTCTGCCAAGATGAAATCCTTTAATCTGTAAAATCACTATGCACTAATAATCTTTTTTTTTTTTTTTTTAGACAGGGTCTTGCTCTGTAGTTCAGGCTGGCCCTGAACTCCTTATGTAGCCCAGGAAAGCCTTGAACTCAGCAATCCTCCTGCCTCTGCCTCTGCCTCTGCCTCCTGAGTGCTGGGATTACAGGCATGAACCTCCAGGCCTGGTGTTGTATGTGGTTACCAGGATTGAACCAGGGACCTTGTGCTTGCTAGGCAGGCACCAGAACCACTGAGATGAATCTCCTAACCTGCACTAATAATCTTAAATATGATACACACCATATACGTACACGCATGTGAATCTAGCTTATATTTTGTCTTTTTAGAGTTTTACCTGACAATTGGTTTTATTAACTTACTCTTTTTATTTATGTTAGGTAATTAGTTTACTCCCTAATTATTTCAGTAGTGAGAAAATAGAAGTACTCTCAACTTTTAGTATCCACAGCACAATGGCTGAATAAGTGGAAAAACTGAGGAAAAACTGAAAAAATTGGGAAGATGAAGGAAGAAATTGAGATATGAATCTACCATGGGGCAGTATGTAAAAGCAGAAAGATAAGATTCTAAACATAAGTTGTGATAAAAATTATAGTGAATTATTAAAGTCTTTTTAAAAATCTATGACAGGGCTGGAGGGTTAGCTCAGTGGTTCCGGCGTCTGCCTCGCAAGCGCAAGGTCCTGAGTTCGATCCCCGGTAATCACATATAATGCTGGGCATGGAGACACGCCCACCAACAATCAACACCGCATTCCACAGTGCCGGACGTGGTGGCTCACGCCTGTCATCCCTGCACTCGGGAGGCAGAGACAGGAGGATTGCTGAGTTTGCGGCGGCTTGCCTGGGCTACATAGTGAGCTCAGGGCCAGCCTGAACTACAAAGTGAGGTTCCGTCTCAAAAAAAAAAAAAATGTAGCTAAGGAAAAACTCTAATAAATGATACAGAAAAATCTTGTGGAGAAAATCATAACACTGTTTGGTTTTGTTTTTTGAGAAAAGGTCTCACTTTATAGTTCAGACTGGTCATGAACTTACTAGGTAACCCAGGCTGACCTCAAAATTGTGGCAATCCTCCTGCCTCTGCCTCTTGAGTTCTGGGATTATAGACATGTGCCACCAAGCCAGGCCACAAAACATTTCTTAAGGCTTAAGAAGATATCTGTGGCATATTCCTGGATTATTGTTTTTTACTTTAAAACGTTTAACTTTTCTCAAAATGTTGTACATTTAGGACTACCCAAGTAAAAATTCCAAAATGTTTTTGTGGAATTTGATACTCCATTCTAAGATGTAAACAGGAGTATAAGGGGCCACTAAGAACCATAACACTCATGGAAAAGAATCCAAGTACTTGCCCTAATACTTATCACAGTTATTGTAAGATTATTATAGTTTTGGTCCAGTGAGAAATAAAGAGAACGTGGGTCTGCGGATTGATAGCTGACAGATGACAAGCTGGCTGGTACTGCAACTCAGTACAAGAAGGTGTACAAGTAATACAGAATGGAACTAATATTTGCCACCTATTCTTCTAACAGAAAACTAATATCTTGTAAAGTCTCAAAACATTAGACTCCCAAAATAAAAGACTTCGTCAAAACCTGGACAAGGGAAGTGAACAGATACTTCACAGAAGTACAAGTGGCTAACAAGTATATAAAGAAATGCTCGACACTGCTGAGCATGAGACAAATGCAAATTAAAACAGCACTGAGATTCTATCTTTCCCCAGAAAGAGCAGCTCTCATCAAGAAATCAGATAATAACAAATGCTGGCAAGGCTGCGGGGGCGGGGGGAGCACTTCTGCACTGCTGGTGGGAACACAAACTAGTACAACCACTCTGGAAATCAGTATGGAGATTTCTCCATAAACTAACCCAACTATTCCCCCTTGAAGGTATTTTCCCACAAGAATGAAGACATCGCAGTACAGCAACAAATTCATACCCATGTTCTTATAACAGCATAATTTATAAGAGTTGAATCTTAGAAGCAGCCTTATGTCTATCAACAAGTGAATGGAAAACAAAACTGTGGTATCTACACACAATGGAGTCCTGCTTGGCTCTGAAGAAAGATAAAATCGAGTCATGTATAGGAAAATGGATGCACCTTGAGGCCACAATGTTAAGTGAAGCAAGTGATACACACAGATTTACAAAGCACATGGTTTATCTTACATAAGAAAACCCAACATATAAATAAGGAGTGAAATAAATGATACATAATAGGAAGCATGGATTCAGATCTTTCTTAAGGGAAGGGAATCAAGATGGAGAGATGCACATATTGAAGCCTAGCATTGCCAAGTGTAGAAGGGGGGAATCAACAGGAACTTCCACACATTTTATGGGTGGCATGAATTGGTCTGGCCATTTTAAACAATTTGTCACATTTAAAAACTCTAAACATGTATACACAGTGCAACGCCAGTGACTTCAGTCCAATTCATGCTCACAAGCACTTGGGGAGAGGTTCGACAATGATGAAAGCAGCATTGCTTACAATAACTCCAAACTCAAAACACCCAAAGGTCTATCAGCAAAGAATAGATAAATAAAATGGGGATATAACCAGCCATAAAAATATCGAAACTATCTCTATGCAGCTGAATTTTATGCAAATAATGTAGAACAATTCATAAAAGGACACATACACTTCACTTATACAAAGCAGAGAAATAAGTAAGATTAAAAATTGCATCACAAGCATCTACATATTGTTGATAAAGCTGTGAAGAAAAAAGAATAAATTTTAATTTTCAGAGAATTTAATTCCCAGGAGAATTATTTCCTGGGAGGGAGAAAGGAAAGAGATGAAACTGGGGTGAACTTTGGAGGGAAATTCTGAGACACTGTCAATATTCTATTTTATAACTTGGTTGATGTGCAGAAGGGTGTTTATTGTTAAAAAGGTACATACATATTTTAAATGCTCTTATGTATACATATTTCATAAAATAAAAGTAATTTTTAAAATTACTTTATTGGTACATTTTCACATATACATTATTATCACATTTGGCATTACGAATTGATACCTTTATATGACATTTCTTGATTCTCATTTTTCTCATTCCCTTGCCCACCCCACCACCCCAAATCCCCTATATACATAAGTTTTGTTTCCATTTTTTTACTACCAAATTTTTTCTTTCCCTTCATTATTTCCCCTACTTCCTTTCTCTTTAAACATTTTCTTCCTGTTGGGAACTGCAGACAGACTTGCAGACACCTGCCCTGCCCTACAGGATTTTCACCTACAGGGATTATTGTAGATATCTGTCCTATGTTATGGGAATTTTTGTATACATAATTGCTGGTATCTATCCTGCCTTATTTATGCTGGGATTGTGGATATGAAGGCTTGGTACCAAATAAAGGTGTTGAGAGCTTGGGTATTTTGGATTCTGCTACCTAAAATGGCAAGAGTGAGCCTGGGCTCAGCCTTTTTCTCTCTTATTTTTTGCCTGTTCTATTTCGCCTTGTGCCACCAAACTCACAGGAGACTAGAACTTGCTACAGAGGTTCTGGTTATATCCTCTTCCCCTGTCTCCCATGTCTTCCTATTTCACAATATCAATTATACCTTCTAGACCTTATTTACACCTTTAGTTTTTCATACTAGAGAACTGATATGGTATTTATACATCTGTGTCTTATTTATTTCACTTATGAGTATGTCCTAGTTACATGCATTTGAGTATAAATAACTCAAATGTATCATTTTTTATAGCTAACCTTCATTTTATTAAAAAAAACATTATCCAGTTTTCCATTGATGGGCATTTGGGCTATTTGCAAGATTTAACCCTTATAAACTGAGCTGCTATAAACATGGATGCATTGTGTCTAAAATGGGACCTCTAATCTTAGCTAAGAAAAGCAATTTTTAAAAAAATGAGTCTTTACTTTCAGCCAAAATGAAATAAAGGCAATCAGATTTATTCTACTGCCTAAAACAATTAGAAAATAGAAAAAATATGTGAAATGATGGTTTTCATGTTTTGAACAACAAAAAGAAAGAAGGATAATGATGCCTGAGATGTATAAAAGTTCTGGAAGACCAACGTGGCTAGAGTTCACAGGACATTGTCCAAGAAAGAGAAGAGCTACAGGGGGAGAAAATTTCAGATATACACAAAGTTTCCATCAAGAATTCACCGGTTTTGGTGATTACATGCAGACGGAGACCACCCCCGTTTGAGGAAAGGAACAGCAGAAAAGATCAAAAGCAAAAATACTGAGCCATGGGGCAAATTATGCCAGAATGATATTTATTGAGTGATTTCTATATATCATGAAAGTTAACACATGTATCTTGTCTACATAATTATCTGTAAAATAGATAATGTCTTCATTTTATAGAAAAAGGAAGTTGGAGCTCCAGATGCTAATAGCTTTTCCAGAATTATACTACTAATAAATGTCAATGCCTGGATTCAACATTAAGTCATCTGACCAAAAAGGATATGTCTTTCGCAGGTCATTGTGTACTTTCCTTACAACGTAGCTGTGATTGACAAGATCAGAGAGGATTAGCTTTTCTTTATTTTTCTTTTTTATTTATTGGCTAAAGACTTGCTTTCTTCCTTACCAAATAATTACTTGAAAATTGTACCCAACATTTAAAATGTATGTTTTTTTTATTAAACCTTAGAAATAGTGAGGCTCTCCATCCTTGAACTCAAAGTCAATTTTTTTCAGAGAAAGGCAATAGTTTTCATGGATTTAACAATTCACTGAATGTTTACAATCTACTAAAACAAACAGTAGAAACATTATGCGTTATCCAAAATATCTGGGGGTTTTTCAATGCTTTTTTTCTAGAAATATTTTTCTATCTACATGAATGTTAGAGGGACCTGGGGATTTAGCTCAGTAGTTCCAGTACCTGTCTTGCAAGTGCAAGGTCCTGAGTTTGATGCCTGATATTAAACAACAACAACAACAACAAAAAACAAAATAACAACAAAAAAGAATGCTAGTAGAATTCAGGTGCCTTCATAAATCATTTTTGAGCCAGCTGTGGTTGCACACACCTATAACCCCAACACTTGGGGAAGCTGAGGCAGGAGGATTCCTGTGAGTTCAAGGCCACCCTGAACTACATAGTGAGACCTTGTCTCAAAAAGCCCAAAGCAATCAAACAAACAAAAAAACCATACTTGTATCATATAACATCTTCAATGTGGAAAGCTCTAAAGATTCCAGCAAAGAGCTGTTAGTACTAATAAATGAATTAGGTAAGTTTGCAGGATACAAAATCAGCTGTGTATCTGTACACTAATAAACTATTCAAAAAGGAAATGAAAACAATCTCAGCTATAATAGCATCAAAACAAATAAAATATTTATGGTTAAGTGTAATAAAGAATGTGAAAGACTTATATATTGAAAATTATAAAGGCTAGAGAGTTAGCTCAAGTACTGTGACAACCTTGGACACACAAGGACCTGAGTTCAATCCCTGATACTGCAAAAATAATTATAGAACATTGATGAAAGTAATTAAAGATAAAAATGAGTGGGAAGACATCCATGTACATGAATTTAAGGATTTAATATGATTAAAATGTTCATACTCTTCAAAACAACCTACAGATTTGTGGAATCCCTATGAAAATCCCCAAGGCAATTTTTACAGAAATAGGAAACACAATCCTAAAATTCATAAACCATTACAAAGGACCCATACGGCCAAAACAGTCTTGAGAAACAAAAACAAAGCTGGGGCCTAACGCTCGCTCCCTGATTTCAGAACACTGTGCATACAAAACTGTAGCAATTAGAGCAGAGACATAGGACACACAAAACCAAAGAGAAGCGAGAACCCAGAAATAAACCAGCACATTCACAGGCAACTGAGTCTGAACAAGAATCCAGAACAAGGGGAAGGATGGTTTTTCAGCAAGTAGCATTAAGAGTGCCAGATAACCATTTTATAAAAGGCAGAGGTGCGGCCGGAGGGTTAGCTCAGTGGTTCCAGCGCCTGCCTCGCAAGTGTAAGGTCCTGAGTTCGATCCCCGGTAACCACATACAATGCTGGGCGTGGAGACTCATGCTCACCAGCCATCAATACCACATACCACAGTGCCGGGCGTGGTGGCTCACGCCCGTCATCCCAGCACTCGGGAGGCAGAGACAGGAGGATTGCTGAGTTTGAGGCTTGCCTGGGCTACATAGTGAGCTCAGGGCCAGCCTGAACTCCAAAGCGAGACGCTGTCTCAAAAAAAAAAAAAAAAAGGCAGAGGTGGACCTTTGTGTTATACCATACCCAAAGCTCATCTCAGTGGAAATTACAAACTTAAACATGAGACCTGATATTGGGAAACTCTGAGAAGAAAACATAGAAATCTCATGATACTGGGCCAGGCAAAGATTTCTTCATTCTTACTCCTAAAATACAGACAACAAAAGCAAAAATTAGTCAAGTAGAATAACATCAAACTAAAAGGCTTCTGCACAGCAGTGTAAATGAGAGGAAAAGGATATCTTTAGAGAAAATATGTGCAAATAATATGCAATTATCTGACAAAGATTCAATGTCCAATGTACATACTCAATAGCAAAAAATAAAGAAACAAAATTATCTCATTAACAAATCTGAAAGACCAGAACAGCAGATATACAAAGAATTAAAATTATATAAAAATGCTCAATATTACTGATCATCAGGGATATGCAATTCAAAACCAGCAGTATATATCACCTCACACCTACGTAGGATGGCTGCACCAAAAAAAAAAAAAAAAAAAAAAAAGGAGAGGCCAAATACTGCAAGAATATAGAAAATTGGAACTCTTGGGATGGCACAAGAGTTGTGTGACAATATATGGTCACATTGGTAAACAATAGAAAAAATATGATAGTAAATTTAAAAAAGGGAAACAAAACTTAGGTATATAGGGGTGGGGGTTGTAGGGTGCTTTGGGGAATGGGAAAAATGAGAATTAAATTATGTCATATGCTGGTACAAATTCTCAATATTGTGTATGATCATGATGTGTATATATAATGTACCAATAAGGATTCAAATTTTTTAAAAAGTACTTTTCAAAAAAATTAAAAATGGAATGATTATATGGTTCAGCAACCCATTCTTAAACCTTCATCAAAAGAATTGAAATCAGCATTTTGACAATATATTTGTAATTCCTATAATTAGCTCATCCTTATTCATAATAGCCACAATACAGAAATAAGTTAAATGTCCAATAAAGGATGGATAAAGAAAAGGTGGTAAGGGCCAAGGATTTAACTCGGTTGTTCCAGTGCCTGCCTTGCAACCACAAGGTCCCTAGTTTGATCCCTGGTAACCACATACCACAATACAGGGTGTGGTGGCTCATGTCTATATCCCAGCACTCAGGAAGCAGAGGCAGGAGGATTACTGTGAGTTTGAGGCTTGCCTGGGCTACATAGTGAGTTCAGGGCCAGCCTGAACTACAAAGCGAGGCCCTGTCTAAAAAAATTTTTAAAATAAAAAAAACTTTTTAAAATGATGGTAAATGTAATGAAATATTATTCAATCTTTAAAAAGGAAGAAATCCTGGAATATTCAACAAGTTGGATGTGTCTTGAGGATATCCTAAGTGAAATAAATCAATCACAGAAAGTCAAAGGCTCTAAGATACCACTTACATGGGGTACTTAAAATACACAAACTCATACAAGCTAAAGTGGAAGATGATTTGCAGGGGCTTGGAGAGAAAAATGGGGAGTTGACTCTCAAAGATACTCATAGCTTCAGTTCTGCAAGACAAATTAATTCTAGAGATATTATATGACAACATGCCTACAGTTAACAGTCTGGTACTGTATATTTAAAGTTTTGTCAAAAAAGGTAGATCTCATATAAAATGTTCTTACTACAGCAAAAAAAATGAGTCAGAATCTTGGTAGTTTAAATCTTAGATTTAAACAAGTGTTCACTATAAAATCTTTCGACTTTTCTGTACACTGAATGTTCGACGTCACTGTTTAATTTTGCAATAGCAGCCATTCTTTGGGAATGAGATGAAATCTCAGTGTTGTTTTCATCTGCATCTCTCGAATGATCAGTGACGTCAAACATTTCTTCATATGCTTCTTGGCTACTTTTACTTCTGCCTCTGAGAAGTGTCTGTTCATTTCAGATGCCCATTTTAGAATAGGGTCTTTAAACTTGGGGGAACTGATTTAAGTTCTTTATATATTCTAAACAGTAGTCCTTTGTCTGACAAACAGCTAGTAAAGTTTTTTTCCCACATTGTTGGTTGTCTTTTAGTGGTGCCAGTGGTTTCTTTTGCTGTGCAGAAGCTTTTTAGTAGGATGAGATCCCATTTGTGTGCAACCATTGTGGAGATCAGTGTGGAGATTCCTCAGAAAACTAGGATTAGAGGTTCCATTTGATCCTGCTACTTCCCTAATAGGAATATACTTGAAGGAATTAAAAGAATAATTTCATAAAGACATGTGCACCCATATTCATAGCAGCTCAGTTTGTGATAGCCCAATCTTGGAAACAACCCAGATGCCCATTAAGTGGAGACTGGATAAGGAAGATGTGGTTTTTTCGTTTTTTTT
>PVIC010021885.1:0-28174 GCA_004025085.1 Thryonomys swinderianus
GGGAGGGGAGGGAGGGGAGGGGAGGGGAGGGAGAGAATGGAGTGGTTGGGTCCCGCAGAGTGACCCGCACGCAGTGAGACAGTGCGCCGGCTCCTGCCCGCTTGGCTTTGGCAACCCTCGGCTCTGAATTTCCTGTCCAGAATTATTTGGCAAAAAGGACTTCGGAAAACAATTTTCACTTTCTTTCTCCAAGCCCAGCCTCCTTTCCCCCACCTCTTCCAATACATTGGTTCCAACTTCCTAAAGAGGAAAAGGAAAACTGAGACCCAGTTCACTCCACATTTTCTACCACTTAAGGGAATCGCGTTTCCCCGGGTTCTGCAGCTCTCCTCCCGGCCCAACCCCTGCCTTTCTCCCGCGCGGACATGGTCCTCTGGCCTCCTCCCCACCCTCCCCCCTCTCCCTGCGCAATGCCTCTCCTTCTCCCTGCCCTCCCCCAACACGCCACTGTTCTTTCCTAACTTTCTTATCTTTCTTAGAACGACATAAATACTCCCAAAGGGTATCTCCTTCGTTTTGTTCATTTGCTTACTCTTTCTACAATAAGGCATAAAAAGCGGCTGCGGCTACACCTGCTACTCCCCACAAGTGTGTGTTCCAGGCCCCAGCGAACAGGGTATCACAAGCTGCACAGCACTGGCCACAGGCATCTGCCCAAGACGGGCCACCATCAGGCCCGGCCCAGCTCAGAGGCTCATCAGACCAGGTGCCTGGCCCACAATCGGCCTGTTAAAGGAATGAGTGATACCCTGGCGAAGACGCACTGGAACAAAATAAAAGGAGGAATGAGATTCAGGAAGGCAGAAACGGAGGAGCTAGTAATAGTTCAGGGGTGAGGGTCACAGTTGCGAGGACACAGGAAAGCCAAAGACACCTTCTCAGGACACCCCCGGGGTGTGGTACAAAAGGGAAATGCTGGGCCGGATGGTTAGCTCAGTGCTTCCGGCGCCTGCCTCACAAGCGCAAGGTCCTGATTTCGATCCCCGGTAACCACATACAATGCTGGGTGTGGAGACTCACGCCCACCAGCAATCAATACCACATACCACAGTGCCAGGCATGGTGGCTCACGCCTGTAATCCCAGCACTCGGGAGGCAGAGACAGGAGAATTGCTGAGTTCGAGGCTTGCCTGGGCTACATAGTGAGCTCAGGGCCACCCTGAACTACAAAGCGAGACCCTGTCTAAAAAAAAAAAAAAAGGAAATGCTGTCAGTGGCAGGCTGGAAGCCAATAAAGCACTTTCTATGGGACGGATTAGGAGCCAGTCACTGCTAAGTCCCTGGCAAGTATCATCCCACTGAATCTTTAGAACAACCTTATTTACATTTCCCAGACGCAGAAAGGGGGCTCAGGAAGCTGCAGAGACTTGCTGGGATGAAGCGCTGGCTCTCAGGGCAGGCGCTGGGCCACAGGCTTTGGCTCTCGGGGCAACCCTACGCTGTGGCCACCGCACAGCAGCATCTTGGGTTCAGACTGCAGAAAGCTGTATACACCAGATGGACGAGTCCGCACTCTGCCCTACATGCAAAGGGCAGCAGGGCAGGGCCTAGAGCATCACAGGTCAGGCTGAAGGGGAAGAGGGAACGTGGCATTTGTGTTGAAGCGACGGACGTGAGCTGCCAAGTGGATCAAGCTGTGGCCCAACAGCCTCAGCAGCACCCCTGCCCTTTGCCTGGTCACATCCGGGAACCCCCGCTTCATCTTCGCATCAACAGGATACACAGGGATTTGTTTCTCTGTGTACACCGAGACCCTGAAATTTTAATTTTTTTATTGGAACAGTTTGTTCCCAGCTGGTTTCCGGCCCAAGGATTCCATGGACCCTGCCATGGGGGTCGGTGTGGCTACAGTCTGCAGTGAATGGCCCCTCTTTGTACGGGGACTAAATAGGCACAAAAATAGCTCAGCCCAAGGGCAGGAAAAGAAAAAGAAAACTGCACTCTCTGGAACTGATGTGCGCTCCACTCTCTCCTGTGCCACTGCTGCTGTGACCTTCAGGAAGGAGGTGTCCGCGGAGCGTGGGAAGAACCCAGTCAGGGTTCTGAGCCAGGTCAGGAGCCCCGGGCCAGGTGTGCAATGCCATTAAATGCAACCTTTGACACACCACGGGCCTCAGTTTTCCCATCTGTGAAATGAGAGTTGGATTCCCACTTAAAGTGATTTTTTCCAGTGCGTGACAGAGAGAGAGCAAGAAAAACTGCAAAAGTGCATTTTGATTGAGGAAGAATTAAAAAAAAAATACTGAATCCTTTGAAAATGTTAAAGTGCAGAGGAGAACTAGGTTACAGAAGACGAATTAAAAACCTGCAGTTGTTTAGTAAAACCGATTTCCACAAATTAAAAGTCACAGTAGTTATTGGTGACCAGCAGAATTACAGATGAATTTCACTTCTTACCTTTACCTGGTAGGTTCTGACCTACGTGAACACATACTACTTTTTACTGCTAAAAGACATTATATTTAATATTAACTTAATAATTTCCATTTTTATCCATGCCCAGAATCACGCTTACAAAAGTATCAGGACAGCCAGTCAGCTCACTAACAACGTGAGACACGGTCTTCTTGTCTTTGTGAATGATCAACAGAGCGGAAGCTGCCATTACCCGCTTCGCGCTGTCAAGGTTCCCCCGGGACACACACTTCTCCTGGCCCCTGCTCCTGAGGCCGGGAGGCCCCGGCAGGGTGAAAACAGCCAGGCGCCCTACACCCAGCACAAGGTCTTCCACATTCTCTTTATTTTTTTTTCCTCATTCTTCCTTCTTGAAGAAAAAGGGATAGCTGGGAATTGAACGCAGGGCCTTCGCTCTTGTTGATTTCGGGGATGGGAATCTCACAAAGTCGCTCATTTCCCCAGGGTGAGCTGCCTGCCACATTCTTTACAGCTTCAAGTTTCCTAAAGTAAGAAACAACCTCTTGGGGCTGGGAATGTAGCTCAGTGGCGCTGCAGCTGCCTGGCAAGCACCCCAGATTTGATCACCAGTACCTCATTTTTTAAAAAAAGACAGAAAAAAACATTCTAAGAAAATCACTATACTAGTAAATGCGGATGGTATTCGCTACACCTGTCATTATTATTTAAGTATAAAAAAATTAAAGATAGGGCCGGAGGGTTAGCTCAGTGGTTCCGGCGCCTGCCTTGCAAGTGCAAGGACCTGAGTTCGATCCCCGGTAACCACATATAATGCTGGGCGTCTCCACCAACAATCAACACCGCATACCACAATGCCAGGCGTGGTGGCTCACGCCTGTAATCCCAGCACTCGGGAGGCAGAGACAGGAGGATTGCTGAGTTCGTGGCGGCTTGCCTGGGCACCATAGTGAGCTCAGGGCCAACCTGAACTACAACGCGAGACCCTGTCTCCCAAAAAAAAAAAAAAAAAATTAAAGATAATGGCTTAAAATATTACCACTCCTTCAGAAAACTATATTTTGTCAATCAAGGGGGGGGAACCTGAAGTTGTTAAAAAGGTGACGTAGATGGACACAATACTGACCCCCAATTTTTTCCGACCATGTTACAGGGAGAAAATGTAAATTCTGGAAAAGCCCACAGTTACTCATGCAGACTGCATCACTCGGGTACATCGTGTGTGTGTGTGTGTGTGTGTGTGTGTGTGTGTGTGTGTGTGTGTGTACCTACACGAGCGTGTGTACAGTATGTGGCAGGGACACAGCGACAGAGGCAGAGGCAGCGACACAGGGCAAAACAGACCAACTCACTCCAAAATGTGTTTCACAGAACTTTAACAGGGATTAGTACTGTTACAATGGTTTTGAGAAGATTTTTATTTTCTTATTTACACTTTTGTCCTGGTTAAAATTCTCTTTGGGGGTTGGAAAACACTTTCGGCAATAATTAAGCCTCAAAAGAGAAAAACAGAAAACCACAAAAAAAGAAGAAAAAGAAGAAAAGCCCCATGCCCTCGGCACCCAGGTTTGATGAGCACGGATTTCATTGCCTCCCGGTGATGTCGGCTCTCAACGTGACCCCTGTACAAGGAGGTTCTCCCTTCTTTGCCCCATTTCCTAGCTGAGCGGGCAGCAATTACTCCCTGTGAGGACAGCAGATCCCAAGGCCTGGAGACAGCTGTGGGCCGCAGGGCACCTTCCTACACAGGGTCTCTCCCAGCAGCGGTTCCCATCCAAGGAAGCAGCGGTCCCTGGCGCCTCATGCCCTGGGCGGGCCCGGTGGCCAGGCCCCTCCCGGCACACACCAGAAACTCCTCTGTATTCCATGAACACTGTCTTTTTAAACTTCAGTTCCACCCATTTTGACTGTGATGTCATTTTCCCCACACAGCTGTTGTTGAGGAACAGTTGCTAAAAAAAAAAAAAAAAAAAAGACAACCGAGCACTTTTAAAGTATGAGGTGCTTCATGATCTTGTAGCCACGAGGCTCTTCTTGGGCCTGGTAGCACTGGTAACAATATCTATTTTAGTTCAGCTTGGATGGCAACAATAAGAATTATAATAAAAACAACACCCTTACAGGATACACTGGCCTTTCTAAAAGTTATTAAAAATACCAAAAAGTGAATTCCTTTCTCCAGCCCGGGACATCCCAAAATACTGTGTGATGTGGAACTAGGGCAGGGTTCGATAAAAACAGTTGAAAGTATCAGAGGTGATTTTCCTTTGCTTTGTTTAATCCTAATCTACATCTTTCAAATTTTCGACATGAGAATTCATTGCTTCTACACTTAAAGAAAAGAGAGTCCTTTAAAGAGACGCATGAACAACCAGCACCGCAAATAAAGCCGGCTCTCCCTCCGCGGAGCTCGGGCTGAGCCCTCCTCGCCAGCCAGCCTGCAGGGATGTGCTGTAACTAGGTCACCGATTTCACTCCCTCACAGTGGGCCCGTCCAACTGTTCACCAAAGCGGCCGGGAGCTCGGGAGGTTAATTCCGTGCAACTGCTGGGTTCGTCTGAAAGTAACACATGTAGTGGGGAAAAGATTTACAGAATGCTTCCCAATATTCTTGGCACAGCAAGAGCTACCAAAATGAAGAAGAGGCCGCCCCGCCTTCCAAGGCTTATAGTAGTGGAAGAGGGAGAATTATACACACGTGGGACTAAGAATAGCTGGAGGTACAAGGCGATCAGTTGGGAAAGTGTTCCTGCTCAGAGCAGCGTGGCGGGTGATTACTTCGCGCTGCGAAGACGACAGACAGCTTCAGGACGGAGACCCTGGCGGCAGCACAGGCAGATCCCAGGCCAGGCCACAGTTCAGCTGAACCCAGGGACAGCAAAGAGTGGCCCTCCTTCCGGAAAGGCGTGTCGCAGATGGAGGTGGCGCCGGAGGCCAGGCTGGGGGGGGGGGAGTATTTCCGGAGGAAGGAGGAGCCTGTACACACAGTGTGCGCCAGAGGGGTTATTTCACAGAAGCTGTTCTTTTCCCTGTGAGGATAAATTAAAGTAATAGCCCAAATGGAAAAGAAACTACAACTACCTAAGCCACGATATTCAAGCTGGAACGTGCTTCAGAGTAAAGCCGATGGAAGGGATGATGAAGAGCTTACACCTGAAAACACTGCTCAAATTCGGGTGGGAGCCACAGACTGAGAGAGGCTAAATGGATGGTTTATTTTTTAATGCTGATACCCTAGGTCCCACCCTAGCCCGATCAAACTGGAATCTGTGGAGAGGGGAGAGGAAGCCCATGCGTGGTTGTGAACGAAAATCTCCCCCCTGGTGATCCTCATGTACAGCCAAGGGCTGAGAGGCACCACTGGAAGTCGGATGAAACACTTCAAGGGAAATCACATGAACCAGCAGAACCACCAAGTGGTTCGGTTTGTTCTCACCGCAAACCGCGTCTCCCTAGCCGGGGAGTCAGGGCAGGCTTTTTCTAACGAGGACATCTGAGCCCCCAGCAAAGGTCAACAGAGGCACCAGGGACATCGGAACACAGGTCAAGGAGTCCGTGGGGGCGGGTGCCGGGGCTGCCTTTGTCGAGATTTGCGCTCCAACTGTCCCAGGACAGGGCAAAGCGGAAGTGTGCTCTACTCAGCCACTAGCCACATGTCGTGGAAATGTGCAGGGCAGTCAAGATGCCAGGTTTGCAGTGGGGCAAATGAGCAACGAAGCCTCGGTTCTGCCACTTCCTGAACGAGCATACGCAGGTGCTTTCAGCCCTGAGCTCCAGCTCCCTTGGAGAATACAAGTCTTACGTGTTGCTTATCTTCTAGGACTAGGAACGCTGTGTATAGGTGGAGGGCTCACAACACAACCGCGAATGCAACTGTCATGACTGAACACGTAAGCCAATGCGAAGGTCTTCGAATTGCAAATCTGTGATCTCACCATGAACTAAAAGCAAAATGAGAAAAAGATGGGGCAGAAAACGAATCTGTACTGCATTAGTCAAGACCAAGCAACACTCATACCTCCAGTGTCAGTGAGTAACCAGCCTCTTTCTACCTGTATGTGGGTGTATTCCACCAAGTCAGGCTCCTTCTACCAGGCACCGCGTCTGGTCATGAGTCTGCCCTTCCTTCTCTCAGCCCTTATCAAATAAAGAAGGGCAATCCTGAAGGGCAGCAGCCTGAGGAGATGGCATGACCATGGCTTCCACCACGCAGAGGAGACAGAATCCCAAAGGCTTGCCCGGGTCTGTCTCCAAGAAGGCAGTCAACATTGGTTAAATCGAAACATCATGAACTGTCAAAATAAAACCATAAACACAGCCCTAATTAGTGAGTGAGGCCAGCAGTACGGAAAGTCCATGCCTTGTGGTATCTGTGTCAAGGAGAGTTCTAGAGTCGGAAGGAAAAGCAAGGTGAGTGAAGTTAATGCACTGGGCAGAGTTTGGAGCTGGGCGACCGATACCTCCTACCCCCGGATAATAAACGCCCATCGGTTCTCTAACCATGACTTCCCTGTCTAATGAGTTCCTCCTCCTGGATGCTCTCCAAAGTTCCAGGAAAGCTAATGGATGGTGACCACGGAATCTGTTTGGAAACAAATTAGTTGACAGATAAACGGGAGAGATGTTTCTTTGTCTGTCTTTGAAACAACTGCATGTACACATTTGTACGTCCCAGAGCACAGGTAGAAAGACCCTCTGGGAGAAGGCCTGGCCCATAACCCACTCAGCCCGAGGGCCGAGTGGCTCAGTACTAAGATCCACATTATACCAGAGCTAAAGCTAAAATATGTTACCTGGGTGGCCTGTATTCCTATGATACATGAAGAAATATGCACTGTCTCCAGGCTGAAAGTCACTCCTCACTCATGTTGCTGTTCAAGTCATGGGGGATTCTGTTGATTTAAAAATGTTGAGGGACAATGCAGACCTTCTACTTTAAACTTTTCCTCAGAAAATGTGAAATATTTAAGTAGATCTTCTTGTGAAAGATTTATAGCCTTAGGTAAAATTCAATAACTAAAATGTAGAAATAGTTCTTGATAGTTATATCCTTTCATATTATAAATGCATTCATGAAGCCATTTTATAATAATTATAATTACTACATAATCTAATCTCTAAGTTTTCAATTTATATTTTTATGAACATTTGTCAGCTGAGAAAGGATATAATATTCTTTCCAAAATTACACTCCTTATGCACTCTTTTAACCATGATTTAACTAATCTAACATTTAGATGTTCAATCAATTAATGTCTCTAATGCTTTATTTTAAATTCCTTAATAAATTTATACCAATAACATCAATAGCTTTTACAGTCATAAAAATCTGTAACATTTTACTCAGAGTAGTATTTACCATAATATTTCAAGGACAGGTAGAATCTTAGAGTATAAAGTACTTTACAGAGACTTTTAACTCCGAGTCGCATGTAGAACGCTGTCCTATATGTAAAAATAAATATCTGGATATTAGTAACAAATATGAGGTATATGGTTGTTCATATTAGTACCAGTTTTAAATTAAGAGGACAGTAAGGCATGGGATGTTAACATCATTGATCAAACACATAATGAGTAGCTTGTGCAAAGTCAGAGATGCCCCAAGTGTGAATGAGCCAGACACTCAGCAATCCTCCCCTTCCTCAGGTGAATGCACAGGTCTAAGTCAGAGAGGAGCTTTCAGCCAAATTCCATCCAAAACCAAAAGTACACATCCTCTAGACCAGCTGCCTCACTCTAAGACGACTTCTCCATGTTTTTAGAATCAGCATGAAAGCACAGCATGGGGAATGAAATTGACTTATATCAAAAGCCTGCCGAGGATGAGCTATTACACTAAATGAGACTTCTAAACAAATTTACAATCCAACATGTGTGCACTGAGACAAATACATAAGCAATGAGCTACTACAGGGTCCGGAAAGGTCTGTACAGAGTGTCTGTGGAGGGGGTTACAGGGGAAGTCAGCGAAGGCTACACGGGACACGCCAGCCCGACACCTAGACTGCCTGCTAGAACCCCTGAGCAGCTTGTGGGAAGGGCAATGCTCTGACTTGGACATCAGGTGGCAGGGCGTACAGGGGAAGCACAGATCTTGTGACTACGCAGTCTCTGACCCAGGAGACTACCGTAAGTCTCCGGGCTGAAGCTTCCTTTCTTGTCCTGAGTAGCACTTGTACTCACAGCAGGTGCTGGAAAGACTGTGTGAGGAGGCATCTAGTGAAAACCTCCAGCACCATTTTCCAGCAGAGTACGGTATTTGCTGTCATCTCTGCTCACTTTCCAGAACCAATCCACGCGGATGATAAGCTCAGGCACCTGGAGCAGTACCTCCCCTACAGAGAAGTCCACGCTCTGAGAGGAAGCAACCGTGACAGGAAGGGCACATCGCAAACTACTCTGATATTTAGAGCTCCCTTGGTATGAGAGAGGGGAAAGCTGGACTAAGAGAGTTGTTTTGTGTTGACCTGGTACTATTCAGAGGAGAGACAGTGTGGTAACACTGAGCACAAGAGAAACAAGGCTTCCTCAGGCCTACTATCTATGTGTCAGTATGAGGTAGAAGACCTATTAAGAGGTCACACTCCAGGACGTGCACACGCTTTGAGGTCAGCTGTCCTGGGTGAGTTTTGGCTGATTTTCCCTTCACCATACAATGGCTCTGCCAACAAATTCCACTTCCCTGATAGCTGAGGCAGAGAGCCGAGAGCAGCAGGCAAATGAACGAGAAACTCTTGCTGCCAGCTGTGCGTGAAAGTGGCACTTAATCATGAACTGCCCTATGCACCTGACTATCTGAAGCCAGATCCCTCCTCATCTCATCACTGAAATCCTGCTTTATCATTGTAAAAACTAAAAAAAAAAAAAAGGGGGCCTAAAATGAGATGGACCAGATAACACCTGTGCTGACGACACAGTGAAATGAGACCTTGTCCCAGAACTAGCAGGCAGTTCAAATCACCACGGGAAACGCCTACCGAACTGGATCAATCTTACTGAATAATTCCTGTCCCTAAAGGGACAGTTTCATCTGCTTCAATTCTCACCTTTCTTTGGTAGTTTTGAAATACATCACGGGTAGCATTTTACTTCTCAAGAAAAAGTGGGCGGATCTCTTTCTAGTTTAACATCTAGTCACTTAAATTTGTCAGGCATGTATTAAGAAAAAGAATCTGCACAAATAAACCTGGGCAAGACCCTAGAAGAACAAAGATGAATGGCAATAAAATCATTGACCGGTTACAGCGCAACTTTACTTAGTGCAACGTGATTATTAAGTAAAGATTAACTATGGAGTGTTGCAATATACAAATACTATTAATATTAACTTTATTATTAAAAGTATAAGAAGCAGAGGAAAGCAAAGACGAGAAAGAAGAAATCTGATGGTAAACAGGAGAAAACAGAAAGTTTATGTAAATAAGTGGTAGAGGGGTTGAACGGAGGACCAGGAATGGGAAAAAGTCAAGTTATGTGATGTATAGATATAAATTCTCAGTGATGAATATGATCATAATACATATCTAAACTGTACCAATAAACTCAATAAAGAAAGAAAAAATTATAATTATTTTTTTTATTTTTATTTATTTATTTTTTTGAGACAGGGTCTTGCTTTGTAGTTCAGGCTGGCCCTGAGCTCACTATGTAGCCCAGGCAAACCTCAAACTCAGCAATCCTCCTGCCTCTGCCTCCCAAGTGCTGGGATGACAGGCGTGAGCCACCATGCCCAGCACTGTGGTATGTGGTACTGATTGCTGGTGGGTGTGAGTCACCACGCCCAGCACTGTATGTGGTTACCAGGATCGAACTCAGGGCCTTGCACTTGGGAAGCAAGCACTGGAACCACTGAGCTAAATCTCCAGCCCAATTATTTAATTTTTTAAAAGCATAGGGAGTCCTTACAGTGCAAAACCCTGGACAGCAGTCCACAGTGTAAACACACACACACATGCACGCGGTAACATTATTCAACATTATGTTATTTATAGGAATCCTGATTTTCTTCCTCATTTGCACGTATTTCCCACAACAAAAATGAACTACATGTATATTCAAAAAAAAGCAATAAAAGTCATTTTGATTATAACGCACAGAAAGCTTCCAGAAACAGAAACTGACAGTGAAAAAAGGAACTAATCCCCTCAGAATTTTTAGCTCCCAAAGAATCCCTATATTTATTCCAGATGTTAGACATCGCCACTTGCACTGCAAGATGAGCGTGTATTCATGAGCATGTGTATCCACATGTGTATCCCTGAGCACAGGCGCATGGCTGAGATTAGCTAAACTGAAATACAGAATCCTTCATAAATTCCTGGTCGGGGGAGGAAAGTCTGCAGGAAGAGACTGCATAACTTCCAGGAGATGGGCTTTCTTCTCTCAGAGTGGCTAAAAGTGAAGTACATCAGAGTGGCTGCTGATGAGATAAGCCCTCCAAACCTAGAAAAGGGATGGGGCAGGGAAAACCAACAGTGGGATCCAGCAGAAATTCTACACCTGAAAGAGCAGAAAGCTGCCCCCTAAGAGCAGACATCAGCTTGTGAGTTAGCTGCTTCACCCAGAAGCCGTTCCAGGTGCGTGTCCACAGAGGATGGGCAGTGAAGATTAAATCATGGATTCAATGATGATCGACAAGTAAGCCTTACAACTCCAGGGACATCAGAAAGTCATCCACGGAATTCTTTGCAAACCTGTTTGATTTTTTTTTAGTCTAAAAGGAAGAATGAGCTGATAAAAAACATCTACATTTGAAGGTGGGAAGCAAACTATAAACACTACTACAAGCTAAATGACAGTGGACAACACTGAGCTTAGAAATCCTTAATACAAATCTACTGTATCTCATGTCCTCTGATAAGATTCTGCACCCCATTAATGAATGAAACAGTCTCTGCTTTCACAGAGTTTCACTTTGGAAGAATTTAAGCAAAAGCAAAACTGAAGCAGGAGATGCGGCATCTTGGTACACAGGATATAACACTGTAGCTCGAACAAACTTCACTCTGCAGGTTGAACTGTCAGAGCCATTAATAGGTACTGGGTGGGGTGACACATTTTTGTTCCTGATCAAATGAATAAGAAATTAAAACTAAGAGCTCTGAGAAGTCCTATAGTAAAGAAACACATCTAAATTTGCTCCAACTGGCATTTCCCAAATATTTTACTCCCAGACAAACCACAAATGAATCCCTCACAAACAACCACAGACAGGAGTGCCATAGTTTTATCTTTGAAATTAAATGATCATCAAATGAGTTATTTTATAAAATAGAAAAGCTTACTATGCTCTCTGTTAAGAATTCATGCCTACTGTGGCCATGGGCTACCTCTGATCAAAGGCTCCATTGAAACACAGGCAGTTTGGAAAAGAGGGCACAGGAAGGAATCAGCATGTGGCCAGGATTTAGAGCCAATGGAACAGGCCAGGGATGTGGCTCAGTGGTAGACCATTTGCCTAGCATAGGCAAAGCCCTGAGTTCAGTTTTTTAATCTCCAGTGCCACACAAAGATGGGGGGGGGGGGCTATACATAATTGTATGGAGAGAAAGGGTTGTTAGAGGTCTGAGAACAAGTACAGATAATTCCTAACACTCCCTCTTTTGTTTACATGTTTTCTATTAAATAATCCATTTAATGACAGATGAAATTGATCACACAGGTTGACTTGCAAAAGGTAAAGAGATCTGAGTTGAAAGTCAAAAGACTTTTGGCTTTAATCTGCTATCAACCTAATGCTATCTCCCCAGGACCTCATTTCCCTCCTGTGTTTCTGTCTCACTGTTAACCATCATCCGTTCTCCTTCACACCTAGCCACAGCGTAAGCTAAAAAATAACCACCTCTCAAACAGCAGGATGAAGATGTTTGCACATTCAGTGGTGCTGAGACACGTGATCACCACTTAGAAAAAGACAAAATTAGATTCATTCACCACCTCCAACACAAAATAAATTCTAATCAGATTTAAATGCAAAAAAATGCAACTATGCTAGCACTGGAAGAAAACATAAGAGACACAGGTATTGGAAAATACTTACTAAGCCAGAAACCCAAAACCAATAAAATAAGTTTCTTACATTTACCTGTGTAGAAATAAAATACTTCCATGACAACAAGTGAAAAAAGTCCACTGTGTTCAAAGTCAAAAGACAAATATTGGGAGGAATATTAAAACACATTATATAGATAAAAAGCTAATATATCTCATTTCTAAAGATTTTTTTCATGGAAGACTAAATATCTAAAGGGCAAAAAATGAGCAAAAGGTATGAACAAGCAACTCTCCAAAAAGGAAATCAAAAACTTACCAAATATGGCCTTCAAATGCATCAAAGTTGTTGATTTCATTCAGAATGAGGTACAGATAAAGTAAAACTATGTGATCATCTTCCCTCAACAGACTGGTAGCCATTCAAGAGCTTCAGAGGTACTCTGCAGTTCAGCATGCTGTCAGGATATCCCCATCAAAAACCATTGGCAGCAAAAGCAAAAACAAACAATAAAAAAGGGCAAAACATTGGCTCTTGATAAGAAAAGGGTTTGTACAAAAAACAAAAACAAAAACAAAGCCAGGTGTGGTGGCTCACGCCTGTAATCCCAACACTCAAGAGGCAGAGGCAGGAGGATTGCTGAGTTTGAGGCCTGCCTGGGCTACAGAGTGAGCTCAAGGCCAGCCTGAAATACAAAGCGAGACCCTGTACCAAAAACAAAAAAAAAAAAAAAAAAAAAAAAAAGAAAAGGGTTTGTAAATCTAGGCATCACCCTAGCAGTGAAAACAACAGACACAGAGGTTTTGGTCTCTGGTTCCATTCTCCACTAAAAGGTATGAGGGTATGTGGGGAAAAAAAAAGAAAAAAAGGCTGATTTCAGAGGAGAGAGAGTGAAGACTGGAGATGAAACTAGAGTGTCTTTTAATTTCTTCAGTTAAATAAGTAACAAAAGAACAAAAGGATGGAGGCATAACCCAGGCCACAAAAGCCAACTCAAAGGCACAGTCACTGGCCAAATCTGGAACAGTTTAAGCAATAATAAAAAGTTACATTGCTTTAATGAACTGTGAAAAATTCAAATAGAAATCTGAAAGTTCAGATCATATGAGACAAACAGAGAAAGAGATAAGGGAGGGTCCTGCTTAGAGCAGAATGCTGAATTGAAAGAAAATCCTAATTTTGCAACCATTATAATATAGATTGATTTAGGTAAGAATTGAGAGAAAAATTTTATTGAAGCAAAAAATAAGGTATCTCTTCACAGACTATTTAATAACTCAAGGGAAAGAATAGCAACTGTACAGTGAAGAAACCAGACAACATCTTAACAGGATGACCAAATTAACATCACCATCAGGATCAGAGATCGTGAGCTTCCTCATGGGACAGATGAGAGGACATAAACATCATCCACATAGTACTCTTCATAGAAACAGCTAACTGAATCTAAACATGAGGAGACTAAGACAAAAGGAGAATTTTGTAGTTGTTAAAGGGGAGACACTGTAGTCTACAAAAATAATAATGACATAAAAATAAAGAATGTTGTGGAAATTTTCCAGATTAAAGGACATTAAAGACACCACAGCTAAGTAACTACCTGGTTACAGGCTGGACAGCATTGTGAAGGGAGGAAATACTGTTCAGAACAAACTTGCCCAATCAACAAAGGAAGAATACAGACAGCAAGTTGTTGAATCACCACCTTGAGAGCGTGAAGAATTCCTTATTCTGAGAAATAAATGCCTCGTGTAAGGGGAGAGTCATGTGATTTACACAACTTACCTTGAAATGCTTCAGAAAAACACATATAAAATATCTAAATTCAAGGAGATAGAATGATAAATGACAAAGGACAAAGCTAAAGGGATAAAACAGTAACAACAGCTGACTGAATAAGATATAGCTGCTGTTTGGACAATGCTTACTTTAAAACTTTTTTTACAAGTCTGAAATCATTTAAAAGGAAACAAAAGGAAACAATGATTACCAAGAAAGAGAAGAACAAGAAACAGAACAATTAGGAATTAGCTCTATTTTCTAAAAGGATTAATAAATGTAGCTTAGACTCTTCCATTATAAATACTATTTATATGTACACATACACATATTTGTATATATTTTTCAGACCTACAGAAGGAATTTTGTACATTTTTAACTTCTTAGCACTATAATTTCTTTGTCATCTAAAACTCTTGGTATAAACACATCTCATCTGTCCAAGATCACAGTGGATATTTACAGCTACAATTACAAGATTTGTAGGTCAATTCAACTCTGAAATTCCAGTTCACTATGTTTGCAACCTGAGCACTATTTCCCTTCGAGAAAGAACGAGTTTAAAGTTGGAAGATGAGCTATATCTACCCACGTAATAGCTAGCATCAATTTTTAAAAACCTATTAGCGGTGGCCTTTGGGGTTAAATACTATATTACCAAATGGATTGAAAGGGGGCCAGGGAGCTCTCTTCCTTATGAAAATATGGATTAGGTCATATATGCTGCATTCTACTACACACCTGAATTTACAGCAGAAGAAAAAAACTTAATGAATTGAGCCTTGAAGTCTCCTTCCTGGGTAAGTTTAGAGAGGAAAAAAATAAATATGAAGGTTCGACATTATGAGGTCAAGAACCATCAAACTGAATGGAACTTGATGTTTTAACAGGAATAGATAAAATATCAGGGAAGGCAGCAAAACCTTCAGCCCTCTGATTCCAAAACAGGCCCTGCTGACTGAATACATATATAATTAAAAGTTATACTGCTGCTGAATACTCAGTATTGTTCCCTTCCAAAAAGCATTAAAATATAAAGGTCAGTTAGCTTAAATGGTATTTTATTGCCCATACTTTAAAAAGACCTTGAACAATTAAAGCAATGAAATATACTCCCTTACTATCATTTTTTTTAGCATTCTTAGAAGCATAAAAAAAAAGTACATACCAAAGTAAAAAATGTTAACCCCTTCTTTTCCTTAACCCAACATTTATTTCCAGGTTTGGAGACCTTTTGTGATATAATTTTCATGGCATTTGGGTGAATTTCTTGGTCATCCAGCAATTTTCATTCGGGTGTCAAGGAGGTGACAACCCAAAACTGCAACCCATCAAGTAAAATGTTAACCAAGACACCGTCAAAGAAGTAGATCAAAAATCAAGAACAAATCAATGGTTCTCAATGCTGAGGAGCTTAAACATGAGGAAAGCTCAGCTCTGAACCACCAACACTGTGGTTCACATGTGCAATTTAGGAACCAAGCAGGATTTTACAAGCCCCTGACATTGGCACCATCTCACTTCTGGCCTCTGTTCAAGTTCCAGAATAATAAATACAATTTCACCAGTCTGTAGAAAAGGAATTTAATAAATTTTAAAGTTCTCTGCATAGTATCTTGGATGTCTGTGCAACATATAAACTATGCCTTAACTTTTTAAAACTATTGCTCTTCTACCAATGAATCTGTAACGGATTAAGACTCTAAAACAATCTCAATCTTTTCTTCTGCCAAAGGTCTTTCAACTAGTACACTGAGTATAGGTTGTGTTTTTCACAGAATCACAGGTTTCAGGGACAAAAACTTCTCCAGAGGTCATCTGGACACCCCTGTGCCTTCAAGCAGAAAAAGAGTTCAACACCTCATTTCATAAGGAGTCAAATGAACCTCAGAAACTTTAAACTAAATTGAGCTCAGTCACACTAAGACACCGTCTTGATTTGTGAAGTCTTCAGGTACAGGCCGGGTAGAGTCCCATTCTGGATCTTCAGAGTGGCCGGAGACATCCAGAGGCACCTCGCTGAGCCCTAGACTACCAACCTCTAGCAAAGAGGACTGAGCCTCTATACCTGCTAGTCAGATGCTAGAGAAGGGGAAGGAAACTGCAGATATCAATACATTATCAAGGCACATAATGACTCCATAACAAGACATTTCATGTGAAGAAACAGAAAACCATTCTTGTGGGAGGTGGGAAATTTAGCTGACTCATTTAAATAAGTATGAGCCCCTAGTTTGTGTCTTGTCTCTATCCCACGGTAGAAAAGAGGGCACATGTGCAGGGCTCCTGCTCTGGGGGTTCCCTGAGATTTCACCCAATTCTGTGGAAAACCTAGGTCCTGAGTAGTAACTGTTGGAGGCAGAAGGAAGTTTTAAGAACCCATACCCTCTGGAGACTACTTAAATTAATGAGCTCTGGGAAGTCAGGAGAGAGCTCGGGTAAGAGAAATGGCACGCAACTGATACACAATCTATGAAGAGGAAAGAATTCCCTGTAATTAAATTCCAAAACACTGAGCTTGGGATACGAGAAAGGGCAGAGGATGTTAATCATAAACAAATTAGGGAAATAAATTGCAGGGTGTCTACTTCCTAAAGGCTTCTGAACATTACTGAGGCTGATGATTAGAGGGGTTGATGGGTCATCATTCCCATTTAAAGGGTAGAAAAATGAAACAGACACTTAGAAGTATCTGTCTGTCCCCAAAGCCTGCAGGTACAATTGATTTAATGTTAATGAGGAGGAAAAAACAGTGGAGATCATCTTATTCAATAACCTCATTTTATAGATAAAGAAACAGAAGCAGATAAAGAAACTACCCAGGACAACAAAACAACACAGCAGCAGACAAAATGTCCAGGGGATAATTCTAGTCACTTTTCTATTAGACCAACTTTACATCACTTCACACTGTTTGATGGTATCGGCCAAGAAATAAAATATGAAACTTTAAAAATGTATTTCAAAAGTTATAGTGAAGAAACAGAAATCTTTTTGTTTTTCTAACAAAATAGGCATCAAATGTGGTCTACAGCCATACCACCCTATACATAGGTCTCGTCTGATCTCAGAAGATATCAACCTTGGGGTGGGGGGGCACCAGTGGAATGGTGTTTGTCTGGCATGCACAAGGCCCTGGGTTCAATCCAAGAGCTGAAAATAAAATCAAAGGAAAAAAAAAGCAGTAAAGGTACCAAAATATGTTTCTCACTATCTAAATTTTTTTTAAAGCATGGCATACACAAATGCAAAGTTATTTTGATCACACACACACACACACAAAGTGTGGGGATAGCAGAAGGAGTCACACCATGCCGCTTGTCTCCGTTAAGTTTCTATGTCTGTCATCGTGGCATAAGCAGCACCACTATCCAACCTGGCTCCTCCAGGATGTAAACAGCAGCCACAGAGCAAAGGTGGCTGAAAGAACGACAGAGGTTTCCTAAACATTTCCTCCGTGAGTGGCTTTGGACCAGCACCTCTAAGAAACAGGATGACAGGAAGATACCGTACTGCCCACAATATATTTAAAATGAAATGAGGCAGAATTGTGCTAGTAATTTATCCTAGTTAAAGCCTTGAGTGTTGAGTGCAGAGAGGGCACAGAAATCACCACTAGAGGAGACCAAGGATGAGAGACCAAGCAGTCCCTGCCGCAGCCAGCTAGAGGGCCCCAACCACGACAGAGCGCGGCCACCAGGAGCAGCAATTACCTCCCTCCCCGGGGCACTCCGCCAGAAACCCACAAATGCTCTGTGACCCATGTCTGCCAGCTTGTCTGAAGACGCCGAGTCTAACCAAGCTGAGCAACACAGAACTAAATGTGCTTTCCCTGCCCTGATCCATCCCCACCTCTCTTCATGCAATTTAGTGAACAGAAGTTGATCAGATACTGAAGTCAAAGCCTCTGGGCGGGATGTTCTGAGGAAGAAAGAAACTCATTAGACATGGTCTGTGCCCTCAAAAAACTCTTGCCTAGTGAGGAAATGCAGAATCATCCATCCACCACGCACCGATTTGGCTGGCTCGGATTGAAAATGTACTATGTATCAGGTCCGATGCACCTGCTAAGGCCTTAGAAAGGATCAGGACATGGCCGAATTCATGGTCCAGACCAGAGCACAACACCACAACAAAACCACCATGCTGTGTGGTTGAGCTGAAGGAGAAACACTATAAAAAAGTGAGTTTCTAAGAGCACATATGAATGGTTACCATGGAAAGGGATACCTGCACAGTGGTAATTAAACTCCAAATACTAATGCAGAAGCCCCGACAGCATTCTGAGCAGACCCCAGGCCTTGAAGGGAGGGTACACTGTCCTCTAACTGCTTCAATGAATCATAGGCCAAGCAGTGACTCGGCTTTGAAAGAAGCCTTAGCAATAGGTGTCCCAAGGTCAAATGCAGTGAGTTGCAGAAGTTAGATTGGAACTCATTTCAACAAGACTAGACTAGAGCTTTTTCCCAAGACCACATTGCCTCTTTCCAGCCTGGAATGAGTTTCCCACCCCCACCCATGATACGCTGCATAGAACCAATTCAACAGAGGTTCAACTAGGAGCTAAGAAGTTCCTACCTCCTCTTATTACTGCTTTGGAAAGGCAAGTTTGCTTTCAAACATTCCCAAATGCAAAGCCATTGTCAGCCTCCCTACATCTGTGAATAAAAAGATGTGAATTTGAACTCAAGCTAGTGTCACAATGAACCTTCTAGTTAACTTCTTCTTATTGCAAAGGGGAAGTGAGAGCCTGGAGAAACCGAGGTCACTCAGACAAACCAGGTAACACCAGAACCAAGAGTGTAGCTCCTGGACCAGAGATTTAGCTCAGTGGTTCTGGCGCCTGCCTCACAAGCGCAAGGTCCTGAGTTCGATCCCCGGTAACCACATACAATGCTGGGCATGGTGACTCACGCCCACCAGCAATCAATACCACATACCACAGTGCCAGGCATGGTGGCTCACGCCTGTAATCCCAGCACTCGGGAGGCAGAGACAGGAGGATGGCTGAGTTGGAGGCTTGCTTGGGCTACATAGTGAGCTCAGGGCCAGCCTGAACTACAAAGTGAGACCCTGTCTCAAAAAAAAAAAAAGTCTAGCTCTTCCAGCTCAGTGCTGCCAGCCTAGTGGCCACCGGTGTTATGGTCTATGTATCTTGCAGACTCAAGAGTGATGGGCCTCAGGAAGGCAGGGGTCATACCAGAATGGCATTAACTTATATAATGCAGACATAGCTCAGAAGAACTAACACATACACAAAGAGAAAGAAACTACTGCATAACTTTTCACATAAGCTTCACAAGGACTCTTCCCAAATCCAGCCTCCTGCAATAACATCCCAAACCCAGCCAGTTTGCTCTTAGTTAAAGGGTCCCGTCACACACTATGTTTCCATCAATAATCCAAAGCAGAGGTGGGAGACAGAGGTCTGCTGGCTTCTTGCGGATCCTGAAGGTTCTCTCTATGAATCAAGAGAACACTGACGTTGGGGGAAAGGACACAGAAAACACAGTTCTAAGCCGTTTCCCACTGATTTGTCTCACAATGCTGCCATCACTCCTGAAGACAGGAAAACTTAAGTTTCTTAAGTTGATACAAAAATGGGAGTTTTTGTTAGGTTGTGTCAATTCTCACTGTGGCATTTCTTATTAGGATTTTTCCTACTGTCATTTTTTTTGTTATATTAATTATAGTTTGATCAGCGTAGGAGCTATTTTGAATCCATGGGACTTTCCTAACCAGATTGTTTTGGCATTTTAAAGTCACTCACATTCAAGGCCTAAACAATATGGCAAGTATCTCCTTTTCTCTCTCTCTTTTGTACTCAAATTCTAAACAAAGGAGCCATCTGTTCTCTCTCTAAAAACATCAGCTCTTGTTTTCGTTTTTCCATTAATAATGATGCCTCAAACTTATATAATATCTTTCTTCAACTTGCTTATTAAAGCATTTTGTAGACATTGCCTCATTCATCTTCAACATTATTCCCTATAAACTAGGGAGGAAGCGAAAACGTTTGCCAATGTTCAGTGTGATAAATAATTACGGGATAGTTAATGAAGTTTGTATGAATGATTGCACGTTAGCATCAGAAGGGACTCTGACAACTATCTAGGCCAAGTCTGGCTCCTGAGTATGTACAAGGGAGACTCAGAAAGGAGAAGTGACCTCATGTCCTATTTGTGCCCTCGGCTGTCTACCCTGACCGAGAGCAGCGAGGGTAAGAACCGTGACTTACACATTTTATTATCTCTGGTAGCTGGAGTGTAAAAAGTGCTCATTCAAATATTTGTCGAGTGAAAGAGAGTGTCAGTGAATACCCAGTGTCACAGGTGGCTGTGGCTGTGGTCAGAGCGCTCTAACTCTCCTACTTAGTACATTGCTTTTTAGTTTGGGGCTTTATTTTTACATCACATTAATGTGACTTTAAGGACTATCAAATAGAGACACCACCCCAAAGCATTTTGGAGCAGAAGGGAAAAAGAGTAGGCTCATTCCTACAAATAATGAAACTGTTAGCTGGGCACAGTGGTACACTCCTGTAATCCCACAATTTGGGAGGTGAAGGCAGGAGGATCACTGCAAGTTCAAGCCAGCCTGGGCTGCATAGTGAGTTCAAGGCAGCCTGAACTTACACAGTGACATCTTGTCTCAAAAAAAAAAAAAAAAAAAATTTGTCGGACAAGTCAAACCTGAATGGCCAAGTTTACCCCCTGGCTGTACTAAAACACAACCAATAGACAAGGGTGATACTCCAAACCCTCTGCCTTCTTTTCGTGCTTCATGGATTTGGTGGAGCTATTCCTTAAACATTACCCTATCGGAAAAAACAACAAAGAACAGCAGGTTTCCGTAACACCTCCCAGCCCAGCAAAGGTGCACCCTCTTGCTTGCGATTTAACCTCATCACTTGCTGTAACTCAAGAGGACTCATAGCATCAGGATCGTGAAATCCACCAGCCAGAGTTTTCCAATGAGCAGAGAGGTCACTGGAATAAAGACCTTCTTTTCCATGTGCCTGGCTAACAATCAGCAGCTTTTCTGGCACGTTTTTCTTATTTTTCAGAATGTTCTATTCCCTACTGCTAATCCTTGAAGTTGTAGGAAAAATTGAGTTTCTAGAAAAAGCAAGATAAATTTGAGATTCTGGCATCTGAACTGCTTTTACTAGAGTACTGCTAACAGTAACTCTAAAGACAGGTTGTCCATGCAGATGAGAAAACTGGAGCTCAAGGAGGGAACGATCAGGTTGGTTTTGTTCTGTTATTATGGTCATTGTTTGGTACTGCAGACTGAAGCCTGAGCATAGTTGGCACACACACTACCACTGAGCTGTCCTTTCTAAAACCCCAAATCGCTTTAAGTACAATAAAAAACAAAAATGTTATAATATGCTCTCCTAAAGTGGATCCGTTACAGATATAAGCACAAAAGAAATTAACCTCATAATATAAACCAAGCAACATAAGGCAAACTTCACACAACTCTGGGAACTTTTTCCCCCAAAGCAGGAGGTAGATGGGGACAGTAGGAAGAAGAGAAAACATGAGGAATAATCAGAGAGACTTATATCCTTCAGACAGTGTACCAGCCACGGACATAGAAGGCTGCCGTCAGCGTCTGGGACTGTCCGGCACCCTGTAGAGAAGCATTTAGATCACACCATGCACCGAGAGCTGGAGAAATGTGCAGTGTGTACTTGAAGGCAGACAGCCCCAGAGAGCCCTGCATGGAGAACAGACCCAGCAGGCTGACTTCACGCTCCACCGGGAGTCCTTTCTGCACCCACCACCTGGCACATCGGGCTCTCCACAGCCCTCCACAGCCCTCCCGGAACTATGTGAAGGACAGTAACTCTCTCTTAATACTTCCCAGGTACATCTTTGTTCTTTTCACACATACAGACACTTTTCCTGTCGTGCTACTTCCCAAAAAGCTCAGTTTGGACTTTGCAGCCCTGCCTTAGCAAGTGACATCCCAACAGTTTACACTTAAAAATGAAACAGCTCCCATATTTAGAAACACAGAAAGACTGACTGAATGTTCCTTGATGCCTTTGATCTCTAGACCGAACTCTTTCAAAGGCTGCTCTTCGGCACTGCTCCTGGGAAGGCCCTCTGGCGAGGTGTCTGTCTCTGTTTCGTGCCCGGCTGTGCCTGCAAGGACTGAGCCGGTCTGTGCGTGGAGCTCTTGCAGCCTTTACCACGAAGCTCCTGCCAAGCCTGCATCTGATGGATGGAACGGCTCACGGCAGAGGCAGTGGCTTCATCTTACCTAAGCAGCCCTACTGGCTAACTAACAAACATGATGTGATAGCTTTTCCAAATAAATGTTTCCATAAGAGGATACTGGTAGCGATATGCTAACTACTTACTTAAAGTTAGGTGATTCGGGGCAAGGCTTTCAACCACAGTGGGCATCAGTTTCCTTTGCTACAAAATACTCTGAAGCAATCAAATCAAGGAAGCTTTAGACTTCATTCTGGAGCAGATATTCCTGCCAGTATGAAGTTCCTACACTCACACAGTGTGAGCCTCTCCTCTTTTCGCCTCTGTCTTATCTTCTCTCTCTTATGGACACACACACACACACACACATACACACACACACACACACACACACACGTCCCCCCACACACACTCCAGGTCATCTCATCACTCTTAACAAGTCAACAGCCTTGTTAGACAATTTACAAGTAATTCCCACCCACATGTCTCTTACTACATTTCTCTTAAAATTTGACACCAGAAGGATTTTTGGATTGAACACATAGAGAACATTTACACACAAACCCCACCTTGAGATGAGATCTTCTGTGGTATCCAGCGGTCTCTTCATTACCCCTCTCCACAGAGGCCACCAACCGCATCTGTGAGCTCAAAGGCAGGAGAACCCGTATCCCCTGCTCGACCCCATCTTTACTTCTTACTTTCTGAAACCTCAAACATGGTCTGCTTCCTTCCCTGTCCCTCAGTTTCCCTAACTGTAAGGGGAGACGCTTAGGATGAAATACATTCCATAACACCTGCCAATTATGATACCTACTGTAGAGCTTCCCTCCCTCTGTAATGGAGGAGGAATAAAAGCGAACACCCACCCAAAACCTCTGGCCGATATTGGGTCTTTAGCTCTGGGCTCCCAGATAAATGAAAGGGACTTTTTGCATGATGTTGTGCGGTCAATTGACAGTAGAGCCATCAACAGGAGCAAATGCTTCTAATTTGTGTTTGTTTGTTTATTTTCCAGGCCAAGGAAGTTGCTGGCATCACCTGCCATTGGCCTTAGGACATTCTATAATGCTCATTTTTTACAATCAGCCCCCCAGTTCAGACACTAAAAAGGTGAAAGGTGGAAATACACTAAAGTATTGAGAAAATGATTTAGGCAAAGTAATAGCATATCTTTCTTTAAGCCTTTTAAAAAAAAACAATAATGAGAGTCAGAAAAGGTGATATAAAGCAAAAGTAAAATTAAGCCCAGAAAAAGACTCATTTGCCTGGGATCCCTTTCAGCCGTGTAATCAATACAGACAGCAAAGACTGTAATATTCATGTTTCTATTTGCTACCCTCAACTGATATGGTTGGCCGTTTGTTTTGTTTTAAATAAAATGGGGAAGCAACAAATATATTAAATTCATCTGCAAAAAACCTATATTTGCATGTGGAAAACAAATAAGTGGGTGCCTGAATGGGTGATTAGGCATGCAATTGCCCATCTGCACGGGCCGAGTGTCCCTGCAGGTGCACGCTCCGAAAAAGTAAAAAGTCCGAAACACCGAGTCTCTTCACCGCAGAGGGCTACAGGTGGGAAGGAAACCAGAACCCTCAGCCACTGGACTCACTCTGAAGTGTCTAGAGTCAGAGTCCCAGCTTTCGATTCACCAGCTGAAAATCAGGAATACATGTTGGCATTTTTTTGTTAGACGTCTGTGGATTTTTTCGATCTTCAAGGCAATTTTCCCCCAAGCATCCCTGATGGGTGCTTAGCAAATGCTGTTGCTGCTGCCATTTTCATCAGCATGGGTCACCTCTCCTGCGGTGTTCACTCCAGCTGCGCTGGCCTCCTCACCCTCTAACAAATGCACGGCCTCCCTTCAAGCTCTGGGCCTTTGCACCAGCCTGGGCTCTGCCTAAACATTCTTCCATCATCACTCATGCCTCTGGCGCCTAGGGTTCACGTCATACAACAGGGCTCTGTCCCAGTGAGCTCTGGAACCAACTGCATCTATGTCCTCTTCCTTTGGGCCTCTAACCTGCTCTTCCTCACTTAGGCCACAGCCTCATGTTATATATTTATTTGTGAGTGCGTCTTCCTTTGTTTATACTTAGTTCATCCAGGCAAGTGTCTAGTGTGCAGCAGGAACTCAACAGGTGTTAAATTAATGAGTCAGACTATTACTATCCGCAAACCACTATACCAAGCACCATCAGACTGGTTACAGAATAAGACAGGATCTGCATCTTCAACAAGTTTCTATGCCCGAGGAGAAGGAAGACTGAGAATCACTTACACGGTAGAGCAATTTGGCATAAATGTCCTACTGGATGCATGAACAAGAAATATGTAGTACAGAGAAAGCACATCACTGACAGAATGGTAAGGAGAGTTTACGGTAGTCTTGAAGAGCACATTTCCCTGCAACTTTCTCAAAAAGAAGCACAGAAACTGTCCTCAAAAACATAAACAGCACAGAAAAGTACCAGAACATCCTCACTCTCCTTTCCTTTTCTGCCAATAAATCTAAGTATGACAAAAGATTTCCCAAACTAGCATTGTCCCAGTCCATGTAGAAAAAAAATCACTTTCCTCCGGAATGCCATTACTTTCAAAGGAAGTCATTTAAATGCACATAAAATTTGTCTTCAGAAAATTCTAGATTCTTCAAATGTTAAAAAAATTTTCTAAGGTTGGTCTTCAGAAGAACCCAACTTCCTGTTCCCTCTACAAGACATTGCTGTCAGCCCCTACCTAATTCCTTGCAGAGCCAGAGAACTCTGACTGCGTAAAAAGCACATTCCATCCCTGGTCTGCTGACAGTAAAAACTGTTCCTCCTGTTATCTTTCTGTTCCTTCTACCCACTTCTCCCAGAAGTCATTCTGAGGAAACAGAGTGAGCTTTGTTTCTTCTACGTCAGAGTCCGACAGGAACACACAACCGCCTCTGATCCTTCGCTCCCATGCCCTTCTACTGTTCTCCACACTGATCCCCTCCAGCTCCTTCTCCACCCCTCCAGGGCTCTCATTTCTAGCCTTCAAGCATCCTGAAACAGCTTCTTCTTTCTTCTCTCCATCACCCACTGTGTTCCATGGTCTGCCTCTGAGCTGATGAGGTACTCAGGCCATTTGACTCTGCAAAGAGCCACACATTTTGTCTAGTGTTGGAAGGAGGTGTAGGGGAAGCTATAACTGTGCAGTTAAACTGATCCAAAGACCCTGGTACAGTCACCTAGCTTTCTGCCTTGACCTTCAACTGCCCTCTTGGACATGAATTAGAGCAAAGAAGATAAAAATGTGAACGCCATTCCTGACCCCACCCCATTTCACCTAAAATAGGTACAGAATTTGGGCCCCTATATCTAGACCAACTCATGGTCCATACTGTCCTTCTTATCCCAACTTCTCAACTCCTACTGGCAGTCTGCATGGATAAATGTGAGATCGGAACACGAATCTTTTACCATCTCTGTATCTGACAATTGAATTTTCGATGCTAACTTGCTCTGTGTCCTTCGGCAAGACACATAAAGTCAGTAAATCAGAGCTTCCCACAAGGTAAAACAAAAGGAGAACCTTACACTGTCTAGTCTAAAAACAGTCCAGAGACGAATTGTGTGCCTTCGCACTCATCTCTCCGCCCACAGCCATGGCAGATCCTGCTAAGTGGCCAAGGCTCGATCAGTAGGCAGCCTCAGAACTGCTCCCAACCCAGCACCTCAAGGAGCCGCCACCACACACCATTGGTGATATGAATTATAATTCAAACCAATCAGTCCTCAGAGGAAGAAAACTGCAAGGCCAGGCCTTGGTCTGCCGCCTCCACCTCTATGTAAGAGGCAAACCTTGAACTGCAAAAGGCACATGTCCTCTATCCTCCCTGAGTCACTCTGACTCCTTTAATACTCAGGGACTACTTCTTGGGTGGGTGAGTAGGATGAGGTTCTGTTGCTGTACTAAAATATAACACGAACAGATAAATGGTTTCTAGTCTGGAAAGGAAACTCCACAGGATGCTCAGAGGAAGAGGAGCTTTCAGCTGGGTCTGCAGAAGTAGGCTGTCTGTATGAGCTGGTGTGCACACCTGCAGAAAACCAAGGACCTTTGTGTCTTCCCGGGAGAAGAGACAGCACAGGTAGAGGAAAGGAGAGGGTAGGCGTGTGCTTTGCAGAAGACAAGCAGCAGCTCAGAGGTTGTGGCCAGTGGCCACAGGGGAAGGAGTATAAAGAAGACAAGATTAGGACAGTAAACCAGAGACTTTGAGTCCTAAATGCTGTTTTTAATTAAATTAAAAGACTTGAAATGGAAAAAGATGATAAGAAAGGAAAGGATAGAAAAGTAGAGGATATGTCTCCATTTTCAATGAGGAAAAAAAAAGCCCTGCTCTAGACTGTATTACAGGAACATTTTTCATTATGTAAAAGCCTATTTTGTTTTCATGGCATTCTTAGATTACATCATAGAGTGGCTAAGCCATCTCATACCTTATTGTAAATAAATCACTAGCTTAATCATAGAACAAGCCAAGGCCCCAGATTTAAAAGGAAAATATTAGATCATTTTTAATAACTGATATAACTCAAGCCAGTTGCCATTGAAGCAAGGTAAGGTGACATCATCCTAAAGAAGTTCAAGGAGGAACCACAGAGGGTCAGACAGATCTAGCCAGGTGAGGGGACACTACCATTCACAGACCAGACATGGCTGGGTGGGGCGCCCTCCCTGAAATACATGGTCTTCTCCAGAAAGCCAACATTTCAGTAGTGATGCCCAAGGCCTTCCTCATGAAACGGAGTTTACGATTACTTTTTTCCCAGAGCTATTATATTTCCAAATATCAGAAAACATGAGCATCTTCTAATGTATGAGTTCATGTCTTGGGAGCCACTGAGCTGAATTATAAGTGTTAAGGGTTGCTAGTGATTCAGGAAAACGTGTGATCCGGGGTGACTGATAAGCAAATGCTTCAAGTCTCTTCCCAGCCAAGGGAACAGGGCAAAGAGAAGCAATGGAAACAAGAGCTTGATAATAACAAGAAATAAGAGTGATCTCCAGGGAAGTTATAGATTACTGAGAAGGCAAGAGGCATGCTCCTATAGTACCGCATTCAGAGGGCACTTTACACAGCTATGCTGCCTCTCTGAGAGCACTGAGTTAAACATCTTTTTTCCTTCTTCTCTGTCTCTCTCTCATTCTGTCTCATTCTCTCTGTCTCTGTCTCTCTGTCTCTCTCTGTCTGTCTCTGTCCCTCTGTCTTTCTCTGTCTCTGTCTCTCTCTGTCTGTCTCTCTCTGTCTCTGTCTCTCTGTCTCTCTCTGTCTCTGTCTCTGTCTCTCTCTGTCTCTCTGTCTCTGTCTCTCTGTCTCTCTGTCTCTCTCTCTGTCTCTGTCTCTCTCTGTCTATCTCTCTCTGTCTCTGTCTCTCTGTCTCTCTGTCTCTCTCTGTCTCTGTCTCTGTCTCTCTCTGTCTCTCTCTGTCTCTCTGTCTGTCTCTGTCCCTCTCTGTCTGTCTCTCTCTGCCTCTCTGTCTCTGTCTCTCTCTCTCTCTGTCTCTGTCCCTCTCTGTCTGTCTCTCTCTCTGTCTCTGTCCCTCTCTCTCTGTCCCTCTCTCTGTCTCTGTCCTTCTCTGTCCCTCTCTGTCTCTGTCCCTCTGTCTGTCTCTCTCTGTCTGTCTCTCTCTGTCTCTCTCTGTCTCTGTCTCTCTGTCTCTGTCTCTGTCTCTCTGCCTCTCTCTCTGTCTCTCTGTCTCTATCTCTGTCTCTCTGTCTCTCTCTGTCTCTCTGTCTCTCTCTGTCTCTCTGTCTCTCTGTCTCT